>JAKTUH010000102.1:0-66497 GCA_030556585.1 Geotrichum carabidarum
CATGTCGAATCTCGTTTAGCTCTTACTAACCTTCTTTCTTTCCTTTCACCATCTAGGACCATCAGCTGCAACACAATTTGCACCAGAATCTACATCACCATCACCAGCACCAGCAGCACAGCTTGCAACAGTCGCAGTACCAGCACCCCAGAGCGTTCCAGACGCACTTGCAGCAGCAGACATCCCAAGGCCAACAACAGCAACAGATGCTCCCCCAGTTGTCGCAGCTCAACGCGTACACGCACTACCAGCACGCGCAGCAGCAGCAGCAACAGCAGCAGCAGCAGCAGCAGCCCGCAAGCACCCACCAGAAAAGGACCTCCGTGTCGGGGTACCATCTCAACTCGCACCCGTACAAACCACATAGCCCGACGTCGGCCGGCGTTGGTGGCGGGGCGTCTGCTTTAGGAAACGGTGGAAGCTTGCCGCTGCACCACATGGGCATGCCGCCGACGAGTGGAAGCCCGACGCTGAACCACAACAAGCGGCCGTCGACGTCAACAGCGCACTCCATGCACTCGCCGCCAGCCAGCAGGCACAGCAGCCTCTCGTCGGCCGACCAGTCCATGCTGCACCTGAACGGGCTCACCGACACCGTTGGGGACGGCAGCGGCGGCGGCGACAAGCCCAGTACTGGCGGCGGCAGCAGCCGCGTGAAGAAGAAGCTGCCCAAGGCCAAGTTCACGGCCGAGGACGACGACCTGCTTGTCGAGCTCAAGGAGCAGCGGCAGCTCACGTGGAAGCAGATCGCGGGCCATTTTGTGGGCCGCACCGCCGGCGCTTTGCAGGTGCGGTACTGCACGAAGCTAAAGGGCCGGTCGATCGAGTGGGCAGACGAGGACGTGGACGCACTGCGGGAGGCCATCAAGGAGTACGACGACGAGCGGTGGATCATCGTGAGCCAGAAGATGGGCAGCAAGTTTACGGCGAGTATATGTCGAGACAAGTACAAGCAGGTCAAGCATTTGATGTGACAGAAAAATAAACAAACTACAGCAGCACCAACAACACCAACGAACGAAATAATTATGCGGACTTGCCTTGAAATTTATGACAAACTTGTTAACGGATGGACAACAACGATGAACAACCACAATGAATGGAACATTTATTATTATTATTATTATTTTTTTTTTTTTTTTTTTTTTTTTTTTTTTTTTTTTTTTTTTTTTTTTTTTTTTTTTTTTTCTGGTTTGTGCGTGAAGATGTTGTTTTATTTAGCTTTTTTTTTTCTTCTTCTCTATTTCTTGATTGATAGTCTTACTTTTATGCTTATTTCTTTATTTTCGAATGCAATGCTTTATATATATATATATATGCTGTTTTTTTTTTCTCTCCGTCTTTTTTTATGCTTTATTATCTGTCTTTCTATTCATCTATTAACTTAGTTTACATGTATATATATTCATATTTATAACCTATATATATTTTATTTCTTTTGCAACGGACTTAATGCTTAACGGTCATCTATCCCACTTGTTTTTGTGACCGATTACAATTTTACACTTGAGCTAAAATTATTTTGAGTTAAACTTTGTTGGCGTTTAACTTTAAGCTTGTATAAACTCAGCTTCTGGAAGCTTTCCATGTATATATATATATATGGCTCGAGCGTCCTGTTGTTAACCTTTTTGTGTCTCTCGAGTCTTTTCGGCCTGGTTGACTTTTCTCATGTCTATTTAGGTTTTCATCGTTTGCGACTCTTCTTCAGCATGTATACTTTTTTTGGCCTCTGACTTAGCTTTCCTTATAACGCTGTCCACTTTTTTGTTTGATCGAGGGGCGCGCGTGGAGCAGCAGCCGTTTTTTTTTTTTTTTTTTTTTTTTTATCGCTGGGACAAATCTCTTGGCTTGAGATGGTTGGTTTGCTGGAGATCCGTGGATTTGGTATTAGCTCGTATACTCTTTTGTGATTAATATTTGTGATCGGGGTGCAGCTTATTTTTTCGTGTGGCCGCCGGTTTGTTTTGCTTTATTTTGTGCTTTTAAATCGGATTGAACTTATTTTGGTGCCGCATATATTTATATTTGTGTTACTTATAATTTTGCTCAAGTTTGCTTATTTCGCTTAGGCTTATACTTGCTCTTTTGATCCAGCTGGTTTGGTTCTGCATTTGTTTTGGTGTTGGCTCTGCGTCTGACCTAAAATTTGAGTTCTGTTACGCTTCACAATATAAGTTATCGATATAGAAATATGTCATAATTATACTTCGTCACCTATTATAAAAGAATCGAAAGAAGAAGGAAAAAAAATACCAATAAAAAAAAATCATATAAAAAAAAATGATGGAACAAACGGTTCAAGCACATACCTGCTGATGATTCTTTATCATAGAATGACCAGTATTACAATCCAAAAAACACAATAAGGATAACTTCCAAGCTGAAAAAAAAAATGAAGAATGGAATTGTGAACCTTCGATCACTGATGGAGTTAAGGGTATGCGGAGTAACGTGAGTAAGCCGAGATAATAGAACAAGCTTTGAAAAACTAAAGGTTGAATATGGTTGTATCTGATGAATAGAATGTCTAATCACAAATCATTTATATTCCGGCAGTCTATGTAGGATTTTCATTTGTTTTTGTGATACAATTGTTGACCAGAAATGCTTGACAGAAAAGAGATTAAACAAATCAAAGAACAATAGTCATGCACAACTATAAACTAACACTAGCTAGATCACTGGAATTATCATGATGTGTTTGGTATAACGGTGCCTCTGTTTTTGTATGTATATACCTATATTTGTGCTTGGTATATGCTGTTAAGTGTTAACTACATCAAGTAACTGACTTCGGTGTAAATAGAGATGTCTACAGGGATTATAGCTTCGTCGATTTATAGCTACTCAAATTGAAAGGAAAATCAAATTTAAGATTTAAAGTAGTATTAGGCTACGTTATTAAGAATACCATGCAATGCAAATTATAGTAAGTGTGCGATTGACCTTTTGAAGCCTGGAGATGTTTAATAATTAACATCATTTATAACACATAACATTACATAGCACCATAATAAAAATAGTAGTATACAGTTATAAGTTAGTCTAGAATAAGGAGTCTACTGTAACTTACTCGAGGTAACTTGCAGGTGTATTTAAAACTTACCTCAGTTGCTTAGTAGCTTATACATATCCTAAAAATGATTGGTTTGTACAGATACGAATATTAAATGTATCTACGGTTCATGCAAAAAATAGAAAACGGCTTTGACTTTCTAAGCATTATAGTGCACGTATGTGATCCCAGTCAATTGCAAATCCTTTTAATTATATATGCAAATTTTCTGCTTTTGTGTGGACCGTGCTGAACTATTTAATTTAATTAATTCATTAAAAAAACAATTGCAAATCCCTGCCGATCGATCGCTTATTTAGTCTATCAGCTGGGATCAACTGTCCCTAGCTAGCCAGGTCCATAAATTTAAAGCAGATTTCCAAAAACAAGTCAACTCGAAATCATTAATTGCTTTTCATATAGAAGATCCTATTGTGTTACATGTTAACCTGGGCTTGATTATAGAATTTTTATTCACCAGTTTGAAACGAGCAAAAACTTGTCATGGTTTTACAAAATCTTGATTGTAGAATGCCAATTGCCAGTCCATTAAATAAAAGCTCATGACTTATTGTATTAAGTGAAAACTGTTCAACAGCTTATATGTATATTGCATACCAAACAAACCTGTAACACTTTTTACAATAGTCAAATTTATTGAGCAAATCCCCCAAACTTAAAGCAACTTGGCTTTTGATCATTACATTGAGCTGGCTTGCAAGACAGACAAAGTATACATGATTTCCATTGGATTACGTGGCTGCTTGAAGTTCTGTATAATTTCAATCAGTCCATATCAAATTCAGGAGGTCATAAGCTTTGAGTCTAGGATCCTTCACTTCTAGGGTGTCACGGGTTGACTTGAGTTATAACTCTAATTAATTGGCGACTCAGTTTTCTAAAGTTTTCCTGTGAGATTAATCAGCATTAAGGGAGCAGAATGATTTAAAAATTCTTTGCATTGCTGATCTATCTGAATATTTTTAATATATTTATAGAAATCAAGTCATAGTAGGATAACTATAGATCGACCTGGATCAAAAATCGTCTTACCTGCAGATGGAGTTTGCTTTTTGTAACGACATATATATAGATATACTCCATGCGTTATAGCAAAAAGGGCAAATAATCAAAACGTTTATTAAACGGCTCAAGCTTCCTCCATGAAGACTTTGGCATAAGCACTTGCATAAGCGCCCAGCAAAGTAACAAGCATGATAGGAGCACCCCAGCCGCCCTTGAATTTGCCCTTGGGATTACCCTCTGAGTATCCAGCGTGGTACATGTAGCGGGCTCCTATCCAAGCAACCACAAGTACAGCAGTGATCTTGGGAAATGTCACGCCACTGATCAGAGCCGAGTAAAACATGGTAGGAGCGTGCTCTTGGTAGTTCATGCCGGACTTCTGAACGCAATTGAACTTTTGCTTGAGGGGATTCTTAGCGGCGTCCTCTTCACTAGCGAAAAGCAAAGGGAGCTTTACATCGCCAATTCTCCGAGCTTGGATGGTAGTGTAAGCGCAGTAGACTGAGAAAGAGGGAATGAGGCACAGCGCGGCAGCCACGTACTTGTAGTCTTCAGGAATGTAGAATCCAGACATTCTGACTAAATGATTGTTGATAAATATAATTGAAAAAAAGATACAAATCAATTGAAGACTGCGGGAGGCGATGGACTTTTATACAAAACCTGAAATGTTTACTGTTCTCTAGCCACGCCCCAGTGAGAGGACTCATCTTGAGTGGATTGACTCAAAACACGACACGTCGACCCAACTCAGATAAAGTTAAAATGGAATATAATTTTCAAAAAGTTTCGCGATAAAACAGCATTTCACAGAACCCGGTAACTAAATGGAAGATTTAGAATCGAAGTTGAATAATACTACTGCCCAAATAGGTTTAAACAAAACGGCGGACTTAACTGTGAACTATAATTTCTATGCATTATTAATAGTGTACGTAATAGTATGGAATTATATATATATATATATTTCGACTCTTTTCAACAGCTCCTATAGCTCGAGCTCTATAGCCTATAAATTACCATCATCTCTCTTTAAAGTATTGGTTTAGCTAATACCGGAGTCAATGAAAAAAGATTATATTAAACACACAAGACAATTGAGCTTATAAGCTCATGAGATGTGGAGCTGGTTTGTTTTCCATTTCAGCTGCTATGCATCCGGTGAGACTGAGTGCAATCTTTCTAGAAAGCAACAATTTTTTGTCAAATATTGGAGAACGCTTACTTTAGATAAGCCTTCAATCTCAATGGATAAGGGCCCAGATTTTAGATCAAATCTATAAGGTGCTGGAAAGACAATATAAGGATTTTGGCAATTGTCAATTGGTAAAGATGAGGACAGTTATGGTTGCAGAATAGGAGAGTGACTCTCCAAAGTTGAACAAGCATGTTGATTACATGCTTTTGGCAGAATTACCCCCAAATTAAAGGTAGTTTGAAGCTTGATTAGATTTGAAATGCTGCGCCAAGAATAGGACTAGTACAGTGACGTTGTTCAGCTAAGAGTCAAATTATCAACGTTTCCTTGAGTCTGACTCAAGAAGTCCGTTTGGATAGAGTGTTTGAATGTGATGAGACTAAGAAACCATAAAAAATCATTTTTTCCATATACTGCAATGCAATTATTTGTTTGTACCTGTAGGTCGTCAGCCAAAGCATCGCTTTGCAGAAATGTCAATGGAA
Organism: Geotrichum carabidarum; assembly: GCA_030556585.1. Lineage (NCBI taxonomy): Eukaryota > Fungi > Ascomycota > Dipodascomycetes > Dipodascales > Dipodascaceae > Geotrichum > Geotrichum carabidarum. Next base: position 5,768 of record JAKTUH010000102.1, read on the forward strand.
TATTATATAGGAAAAAAAGGTAGTGATGCAAAAGTCCTTTAAAATTAATTGGACTAGAGATGCAATTCGATTTATTGATCCCATCTATTTGATGATTTGGTGCCTTACCAATCATTTTCTGTTAGATCCAAGATCTAAATTTCGCGATCGCCATGCCTCAAAAACCTGATACGGCTGAAATAGCACTCAAATCTCATCTTTACAAGCAACATTAATACCCAATCAGCACATGGATTAAACACACCTTTAAGAGAATGCCAACATTGAACATCGTTACTTACGTAAAATCTAAGGTAGGTTAATTCATTTATTATTAGGGTAATAAAAGGTAAGTCAGCTAAAATGTACTATTAATCAATGTGAATCAGAGTGCACATTTAAGATGAAGAAGTTGCAAAGAGAAATTCTTTTAATTATAGCAAAATTTCTGGCCAACTCTTGCTTCAACAAAAGGTTAGAATCGCAAGAGCTGTATGGGAAACTGACTACAACCCACATTAGTCTATTTAGGAATAGTCAAAATATACTCAAGTCATTAGCAAGAAGATGCTTCCTTGGTGATGAATTTAATGATATGTCAGAGTGCCATGAACTAAAGATTTACATCATTTTCTTTATTAGATTCAAACTATTTAATCAATTCAATTTCAACTCCTCTAAAATTTTTTTGAATTCTGTAATTGAAATCATCATCGTGCACGCATAAAAGACTGCAAAAATCTTGGCTTATCAAAGCTTTGTAGTATCAATCATCAAGGCTCATGTACTTAAAAACCGTTGATGTTGAACTATTTGAAGCGATTCTGCTCCAGAATGTCATTTCAACAAAATATTAACGCTAAGATGTGGTTTGAATGTATTTTGGTCTTGGGACTGTGCACAGGTATTGAGTTTGGCCTCTTGCTAAGCTCTTTATTTGCAATTGTTGGGCATTGATTAAATCACACGCGAGACCTTGCAACTGGCATAGCCACAGTAGAAAGGTCAATAGGAAATGCATGTCCTCTCACGTTTAGAGAACTGGCGGTAAAGTTGGGTTGGATGGGCAGTAAGGATTGTTGGATTTGCTGCTCTTCAGGATTAACCATATCTTTACTACTCATCAAGTCTAGATTGGAGCCCACTAAACTTCAATTTCTTTTACAAATATTAAATTCTTGAGGGATCTAATATTGTTTGGCTCATTCCAGCACAGAGCTGGCAGCACTCAATGGCGTCGCCTTTCTTGTCTATTAAGCTCTTGCACAGAGGATATCTGCTCCCCTTGCTTACTTTCTTTTGAAGAATCTCAGTTTTTAGGTATTTTTGGTGACTGGGTATCTGAAATCATAGCCGAATCCCTAGGAAGATTTAACACTCTAATCTTTGTTTGTGCTCTAGCAGCTATTTCTGCTCATCTATGTCGCTACCAATATGGGTATAAGCAATTAGCCTGGTGAGCTTTGCAATAATCAATGGCTATTGCAATGGCGCCAGTTTTGCTGTGTTCCCAGTGTGTTATAGTCAAATTTGTCAAACTGAAAATTGTGATAAAAGATTTGGAATCATGGTTTCTTTGCGCCCTTTGGCGTACCCTTTGGCGTTCTTGTATCGGACTCGCTGATTAAGGATGGTATAAGCGATTTGATAAGTTTTACTCAAGTTCTGTACTGTACTATTTAACTACATTAACTCTTGTCAAGTGTTGACTATCAATGGTGCAAGATCTAATCTATATCATAAGCTAATTCTAATATTTATATTTATATGTCATAAACTCAGCCAATTTCCTCTATCTTCTTTTTTTTTTTCAAACCAATCTTTCCGTCAATGATTTCTGTTTCAAGTCCTGCTTCTTGAAGAGCTTCTTCAGTAACACTACTCTTGGCCTCAAGTTTCGCAACTAAAGCCTGATTTTCCTTATTGTTTTCCAAAAGATACCGTAGGCAAATAATTGACCTTTCCTTGATGACTATCAAGTGTTAGCTTCAACTAAAACTAATCCAATTAGTAAACTTACAGGGATTGTGAATATCAATGATGCAATTGGACAATACAAGCTCCAGCCCTTGCAACTGGCGAACCTCATCTTGAACTGACTTATGCCCCATGGAAAGAATTCCCAAAAGACAAATAATGCGGCCTTTCACAAGAGGGAACTTTTTATATTGATCTGCGTGTGATTCGAGATTATCAGCAGCTGCAGCAAATTCCGAAAGCTTATTAGCCTTGGGCAAATGAACTTGCGCAACATGCAACAACTCAACTAGGTTCTTGACAATGGGTTTTTGAAAAATGAAATACTCCACAATGGCATGATTTGTACCCTGATTTGAGTCTGCAATTCTGTCAGAAAGTAGGGCTTCGAAGAAATCAAGCAAAATAACCAGCAAATTCCAGGTGTGGAATATTGGGGCTGACTCTGAATCTGATAAAATACCATTGTCCTTGCAGGATATCATTTGAGGGACTGATTTTTTTGCAGTTTCCTCAAAAAGAAGATAGATAGGCTCAAGCAAGTCTTTTCTAATGGCAAAATCAAGAGATCCTATATCAATCAATCCAGCATCCATCAACTTTAGTAACGAAAGAACCTGATCAGATGAAAATGAATCAGATCTAAACATTAGCATGAAATAAAATCACAGATTTTAGACATACTCAATTGCATTCTGTAAAAACTGCGACCCATAACCTAAAATAATGATGTGACGAATGATTTGAGAAACAAAATTAATAAATATGTCGTTGGGCAAAGAATACCAATATGAAGTATTCTCTAAGATGTATTTAAAAAGAGTTTGCCCGTTCTCAGTTTCGTAAAATTTCAAGCAATTAACACTTGAGTGTCTGATGCAACTATCAACGATCAATAGCAAAGGAGCTGACGAGTCCAGGTCAAGTCTTGCAAGTAGTTTGCTTAAACGTTAGATTTTAAGAAATGGGGTGGGCTTTGCATACATACTCAAGTGTTGCAGGGGTGCCTGTTAGAAGACCACCAAAAAGCTTGGTGATGATGAGAGGATTCTGACTACACTGGTTGGACAAGTTCGCAAGAAATTGCAACGAAGTGTTGACAATTTTCATTTCTGCTAATGTTAATAGCGCCTTCAAATACTTCTCGTAAAACCCACCTGCTTCCGTCGGATCTTTGTTCCCCAGGATTCGTGTCATGATAGCTAGAACCGTTGTCGGAGCTCCAGAATCCCAAGCTAGACTCCCAGCCTTTGAGACTGAAACTAAATTCCGGCCCAGCATTATAGCACCACTTAGCGTACGGTGTATTCCAACAGCATTATTCTCGGTCAAGTTCTCATATCCAATAGTATAACATTGGTTCAACGCATACCAGGTAGAAATCAACTGTGCATGCTGATCCCTTTTCATTGTTAACATGAATCAGAGTTGATGGAGTTGAGCCTTACCTGAATTTGGAATCTATACCACTTTGACGAATAATCAAAAGTAAATCGTCGGGAATAGTTCCTTCTACTGCATTCTCGGGTTCCTCAAGGTATTCCTTGATGTTCTGCAGACACTGACTAAACTCCATTGTTGAAATCCGAAGGTTCACGAAAGTGGGAGGTAAAATTTTGGGACCAGAAACCCTATTTCTAGATCAAGAATCGCACAGTGGCACGCTCTCGATCTTTTCACCTTAGAGGGTTCCTAGTGCAAGTACGGCCATGCTAGCTTTGAAATCTACAATATCTCGTGCGATTTTAGTTACAAATGCGAAATTTCTCAATACGTCAGCCACTCTGGGGGCTATGAAAAAGACCCAGTTTCCACCAAGACCGAAAATCAATGAAGATGACATCGAAGAAGTGTTTATCAAAGGAGGGTATGATATAGAAATGATATCTCATGTGCATTTTTAACATTGTAATATAGCGGAAAGGGTGGCCAAAAAGTAAGAACTCCGTTCACTGTCTACTGACGTCAACTAAATCCTTGATAGATCAACAAAACCAATAGCAAAGTTCAACTGACGCATATACCCACTGGCATTGTGCTCAATTGTCAGTTTTCTCGCTCTAGAGAAGCAAATAGGCGGAAAGCTAGAGAGTTACTGGCTCTTAAGATCGAAGAGCTAACTGCACCACCAGGGGAAAGCAGAAACGAAATTATTGCTAATTACAAGCAGATGAAGGCAAGGAAGAAGAAGGCCAAGTCAAAGAAAAAATATAGAGATCGAGAGGAAGCTCAGAGGCTTTCTTCGGTAGATTCTGACGGCGACGATGTCTTAGCTGAGCCCGTCCCAAGTCTAGAGCTAGAACCACTAAGTAATATCCCCGGACGAGAAAGCCCAGGCGATAAAGGAGAAAACTCCTCAAATCCTCTGAAATTAGATGGTGAAGCCAAGAGTTGACCATTCAAAAATTTGTAAATACTCTGCACTTTGCATAGAAGTCTAGTATATTTCATTAATTCTATAGAAGCAATATCAAACTACAAATACACAGTCTCTAGAAAAATATTCAGAAACCGCAACTTTTTCCTTCACTTACTCTTCGTCGCTGCCATCTTCTTCTTCACTAGACCCAGACTTGTCCAAAGCCGAGTTCTTGGATTCAGGGCCAAACCAGCCTTCGTCATCATCCTCATCAAATTCTTCATCATCCATTTCAATGTCTTCTTTTCCAGTAAAATCCTTAACAGGAACTAGTTCAATACCATCCATCGCATCAAGTTCCCCTTCCTCAAATCTGCTATTCTTTCCTAGCAAAAACTGAACGTAGTAAGTGTTATTATTCGCTAGCTTGTTGATGTCCTTGTTGATCTTGGTGACAAATTTTCCAATGGATCTCATGACACTGGCAAACTCATGGCGTCTTTGCATCATGAATGAGCCATGAGCTGTGATAAGTGCTTGAATCCAAAGTAAGTGATATTCAATATGAGGAGAGTCGTCGAGAATAGATGCCATAAATTTGAATAGTCGTTCTAGATAGACTGGTGGGAATTCGTTGGCGATGAACTCAATATCGCCAACGGGTATTGATTCATAAACTTGTTGAATTAGAGGAACCTCACTCAGACGAAAGGACATAATCAGAGCCGTGAGATATTGCTTTTCTTTCAAAGTCTCTAATGTTGTATCAATAGTCACATCCATGTCCAAGTCTAAAGGATCGAATAACATCATGTCATCTTGTGAGTAAATCAGCAGGCCCTCCGTAGAAGCTGCACTGAAAGACTGACCAGTCGGAGAAAATTGAATGGAGGTCGTTCTAATTTGAGGGCGAACCTTTCTATCACCGATGTCACCACCTCGTGCCGCACCAGGAAGAGTGTTGTCAACTCTATCCTCCAAATCCGAAGCCTCGCCTGTGGTGTCTATTAAATCTAGCGGGCCAGCCTCAGTCATATTCTTACTGTTGAGTTCATCCAGTGTACCTTCAATGGCCATATTTTTTGAGATGAGGTACTTGCGTAATAAGACTTCATTGTTAATGTCGTAGAGGCAGATGAACTTGCTGTTTCCTCCAGCAAGTACAATTGAGCCATCCGCACTGTAGCACAAAGTGTTGAAATATTTTGATCTAGAGGAGTTCTTTGCCGCAAAGCGATCTGTCGAGTGTCTCCCTCCAGCAAGGTCTTCACGGCCATCGACTTGTCCTTCCTCCTTGCCTTGTTCAACGTTCCAAAAGGTGATAGTTCCATCAAGCGTGGAAACAGCAACTTGCTTGGAGTCTGGGCGCATGGCAATAGCAAGGACATCAGACTGCATTTGCATAGGTTCAACATGTGTACTTCTGCCAAAAATGCTCCAAATTCTAACGGTTTTGTCCCAACTTGCGCTAGCCAAAAGGCCGCCCTCGTATCCAAATGAGAGAGATGACACAGGACCTTCGTGACCTTGCAGTCTATCCAAAAGTTGCGAGGTTTGGACAGACCACAAGTGGATATCAAAGTCATCTAAGGATCCAGCACACACAACTTCTCCACTTGGATCAACAGCTAAGGAAGAAAATTGAACTCGAGAAGGTGCAGTGAAAGTTCTGAAGTTCCTGTATCTAATCAAATCCCAGGCACGAACTGAGCCATCTAATGATGCAGAGAAAAGCACATTTCCCTTTTTTGAAAACTGCAATGCGGTTACACCCGAGGTGTGTTCAGTGAATGTCACAATACAGAAACCACTGTAGGCGTCCCATACTTTGATTTTACCATCATCAGCGGCAGTGACAACCTTTGAGCCATCTGGAGAATACACAACAGCATTAAGAGAATCGAAATGGCCTTGCTGCTTAATAACGTAAGACTCTGATTGCCACTCCCAAACCAGCAGTTGGCCAAGTTTAGACGCGCCAAAAGCAAGCCACTCACCAGTTTTGTTGATCGTGACATAGTCGATTTCATTTTGAGAAATGCTTAGACTCTGAATCATGTTAAATTCAGGAAGCTCATAAAGGCCGAAGATACCAGATGAAAAGCCAACTACCAAAAGATTTGAAGAAGGATGAAACGTGCAGCAAGTAACTCTAGCGTCCTGTTGGAAGAAGTTCTTTTCAACAATGCGCCAATACATTTGATCTTCATCTTGTTCACTCTCTTCCTCGTCCCCTTCAGTAACGAAATCGTTCTGGCTTAAATACTTCCACTGGAACAAAGCCCCATCTTTGCTGACAGTGTAAATAGTCTCTTGATCTTCGCTAAAAAAAGAAGCAATTACTGATTCTCTATGGCCAGATAGAGTAGCGGCAGCAACACTGTCTTCTGAGTTTAGTGAAAAAATTCTTGTACTGAGATCCTTTGATGAAGCGAGAAAAAAGCGTGAATCGTCAGACCAAGTAATAGAGTTGACTGCAGCAAATTGACCTGTGTAGATTCTGTGTCGAATGAAGGGAGCAAACTGCTTTTCGTCTTTCTCATCAGGTGTGCGCCAAACTTGAACTTGTCGCCCGGCAGCTACAGCAAAATATTTTCCATCAGGAGAGAATTGAAGATCAGAAACAACATCTTTAAAGTTGAAGTAATGCAAGACAGTTCGTCGAATGAAGTTAACTAGAATAGCGCGTCCATCAGTATCAACTGAGAGCATGAGCGTAGCCTGTGGATTCAGCGCAACACATGCAACATTTTTTCGGTGCTCGTATGAAAAGGTAAAAGATTTGTTACTTATAAGTTAGCTGTGCTCATCTCACCGCAGAAATTTGACTTACTTTGTCAGATCATAGCAACTGACTCTGTTTCCAACGGGACTGAGCAGAGAGGTTCCACTCGGTGTAAAGAGAAGATTTCCCTGTGTGTACACTGTTCCTAACAGATTTGAAAGCTAAACACAGTGATTAGTAAAGATTGTAGCAAGTACCTGGATTTCTTACTTTGTAGTCTAACTTCATTTCAACGATGTGGGTTCTGAATGAAATCAAGTTTCAGAAGGTGAAAAAAAGTCCCAAAAATTTTTTCCCAGTAACAAGAGGAGTTGTTCACTAGTTCCAAACCTCCCAACGGGAACAGCATGAGATTTAACTGAATGATTTACAGAGGGATCTTTTAAACTGAAAATTTCTCAGAAATGATTTTCAATATTTAGAAAGAATAGAATACAACCATTGGGAAATGTTGAGCAAAGAAAGTTTTAGATCACTGAAATGCAATTATGGGGTTAGAGAGTAATACAGTTTGTTTATTTTTTGGTCTTTTTGCTGTTCTGCAAATCATTGAGATAACCTCCTAAAACGAGAGCTTCTCTGGCTGTTGAGTTGATATGTTTGAACCTGAGGAAATGCGGAGTTAAAAGAGAATACACAGGAAAGAATGAATTAAACTCACCTATCAGGGCCAAGATGAATGCCTCCAAACCACCGAGAGACGCAAACGCAAACATTAAATGAATCAGTTAGCTATATATCAGTTAGAAAGACCATGGAGGGAATATGCATCTTGGAGCTAAGTTTCCTTACCGCTAGTAGATGAAGTAGCCTACTTCCTGCAGCGGTCTCGCCATCGTCGTCACAATCTTGTACTATTGTTCCATTTGGGTTTCTGATCCGATACGCTGTCATGTTATGTGTTGCTCTTTGAATATGCTTATCCTCCTTGAGCAATGCCAGAAGTTGGCCAAACTCTTCTGCGGAGTCGACATGTGCTGAAAATGCAACAAATGTAGACTTGCGATCTATTAATGGATTGCTAGACGTCCAGTATTTGAAAATGTGCTCTGCTAATTCATCTTTACTCAAATCTTCTTGTACTTCCTCTGGTTCAATAACTTCTTCTGGCTCTTCGTAAGAAACTCTTATCTCTTCAATAAATTCATATAAGCACACCTGATCTGGCACAAAAATCGATTGAAGAAGCAATTCTAAAGTATGGGTATTGAGAGTTTCCGCGTACGTCCTGCTTGATACTGAAAGAATGTGAGGAGGTTGAGAAGGATATGAGGATGGAAAAGAAATCTGTATGATGATGTCGCGGTCTGGTACAAGAAGTTGGAACATGGAGCCTTGTACAATCAACGAATCTGGATATATGGCATTGATCGCCTCTATCTCGTCTAGCAGATCTTCGCGGGCCATCTTTTTCAAAAGATTTGTTTGATAATTTGTGTTTGATCAACCACGATTAGAAGACAATAAGATTCAAGTTTCACGTTGGGCGCACTTTGCACACAACCCTAGATTTGGTTAGGACTAGTCTTTCGACAAAACTTTGATCTTCGAAACCACGAAATGATTGACTCAGCACAATCCTTGAAAGCAAAAGGTAGGATTGAAATTTCTGATCTATAATTCAAGCTAGATCATTTGCTGATTTCTCCTTTTTAGGAAATGCTGATTTTACAGCGGGCCGTTATAGCGAGGCACTTACTTGCTACGCTAATGCCATAAGTCTTGATCCTGAAAATCCCACCTATCACTCAAACCAAGCAGCTTGCCACCTGAAACTTAGCGATTGGACTGCTGTAATAGACGATTGTGATGCCGGTCTTTTCAAAATTAATGCTAAATCACGGAAAGATACGAGAGATACAGCCTTAGAAGGGATTCAAACCAAATTGTTTTGGCGCAAAGCAGTTGCCCTCAGGACTCTTGGCTATCTTGAACTCGCAAAAAGAGCAGCTTTTGCGGGCCTGGATGCCGAACCGAGCAATAAAACTCTTGCCAGCGAGCTTTTGCTCATCGAAGCCGACATTCAACGGTATAAGAAATCAGATCAACAACAAACTACAAAATCAAGCTCGGGACTGTTGATTCAAAAGGTTCAAGTTGTAGAGAAATTTCCTGATTCAATTTTGACAGAGACCGAAAGAAAATTGAATCAAGTAGCTGTCGTTCCTGTACCTCCTGACCTCTCCGTGCCTTCATCGCCTATAAATTCTGTCGCTTACTCCTCTTCAACTCCAAAAAAGATACCGTTCACTCCACCCGGCTTACCACTGACTATGCTTGGCCTAACACAACTCCTCCGCATACCTAAATATCAATTGCAAGATGCATATGCATTTTTTTTCGAAAATGTCGAGCCACAGTCACTGCCTTCCATGCTGGGCAAAGCTGGCGTAGAGCCTGAATTCATTGATTTCTTCCTAGATGCGGCAATCGAAGCACACAATGCATCGCCCCAATGGTCTCGACGAACCATTCTATTTTTGGATAGTTTGGCCAGCTGCCCACGGTTTTCAATTGCTCTCATGTTCTCCTCTTCTACAAAGCTTTCAAGTCTCAAAAAACTGCTCCTAAGTCAACCTTTAGAATCCTTAGATGCTTCAATCTTGGCAAAATGGAAGTAGCCTTTTATTTTGTACATAGATAAATCGTGTATTTTCTTCAATTTTGCTCTACATTCATGCCTAAGTTATTATAAGTTGGGGCGTTTGGTTGAATAAGTCCTGGGATGGCTTGAGAAATTATTCTCGTCACATCTACTGGAAAGTACTTGTGCGCCACGAACGGCCCAACCACAAACATCAGAAACAAGAGAAGTATGCAAAAAAACAGGAGAGCATATCTGCGGACTAGTCGTGCTCTTAGTAGCTTTTGTTTCGTAGAGAAAATGGGAGAGTGTATTTGATGGCTGGGCGGGATCCAAAATAGCATAGTTGTGTGCCAACGGTCGCAATAAGGAAGAAAGACGAGCGGAAGCTGAAAAATCAATATCATATGGCCAAGTGTAAAATCTAAAGCAAACATACTGCATTCCATGATCTTACACAAATACTCGCGGACTGGCTGTGTCACCATTCGCCAGCCAAGCTCTTCGTTGACCCATCCGCCAGACCACCAGACTCGATTTGAATGATCATGCTTCAGCTCTCTAGAAAGAACAAAGACAGTCAAAAATTTGAAAAATAGCGACTGAATGAAAACTGTTGCAATAAACCCAAGTACCCCTCGCGAAAATTCCCAGTTTTCGAAAAAGCAGATCACTCCAAAAAAGAAGAAATGGTTGACTACTGAGAAGAAGTGCATAAAGGCAGCGATACTTGCGGGAGCGCGAGTACAGTAGCATTTGATAACCGGACCAGTACAGCAAGAAATCATAAATAGAATTGATAGCATAACTGAATTTATTGCAATAGGACCAAAGGAACAAATTGCAAGTCTCAGTAGTATATTAGTTGGCTGAGCCCCACGAATATCATGCTGAGAATTTGAAAATAAATAAGGAATAATGACGGCAATTGTGACAAAAAAGGGGCCAAGGATTTCAGATAAAACCATGTTCAAGAAATTTGGTCGCTTCACACCCTTAGACGCAACTTCAGATTGTTCTCCTAGAGTTTGTTTCTTAAATCCAGTCATGCTTGTTCTGACATTTCGTGTAAACCCAATCCACGAATTTTTGTGCCACTTCGTGTTTCCCCGGCAAAGCCAACGCAAATATTCTCTATAGTCCAGAAAAAACTCAAAAAATGAAAACTGATGTGGGTTGTAAAGGAACGGTGCAAAGCATAAAGCAATTGAAGTAATCCAAAACCATAAAAGACAAACGCGCCAAACAGTGACGCTGATATACGTCAAGAGTAGCACTGAAATGGCTCCAAAATAAATAGAAGGTCCTGCAAATCTCGTATATAGCAAATTAAATGGCACACGAGAAGTAGCAAAACCTCGCCCGGTTGAAATATATTTTGCACCTCCAATGGATAAGTCATGAACTAAAGCTTGAGCATAAATTTGACAAACGAAGACCTCAAAAAGGGGTGACAGTGAAGCAAAATGTTTCCCTAGACGAGCTGCAGATCGCCAAAAGCCTCGTTCTGTTAATTCCTGGACAAATAACGGCAAGAATGAAATGAAAAAGACCACAAAAATTGATAGAACGCATCTTTCTACCCATTCAAGAACGGGGATCAAGTTGTTGCAGCCCAGCGGCCTGTGTAAATCTGTGGTTGAGGCATTCCGATCATAGTCGCAAACAACAGAGTCACGAATAAAAGCTGCTAGATTGACACCAGCAATCAGAAATAGTTGAAGTGAAATCACAATAAACATATTGTTAATATGAAAGCCAGGATGTGCATAATAAAAGGACAAGAATCGGTCTAAGGTGAGCTGCGAACCCAAATAGAAATACTCTCGCGATAACATTTGCTCTCCCATTCCAGCTCCAATCTTTGTGGTAAAGTTCAAAATGGAACCAAAGCCAAGATCACGGCCTTTGCCACACTGTGTGTATTCACAGTGCTTGATTCTGCCACCACGAAGCAATGCATTCATACCGGCATAAATATCTTCATTCAAATGTAATCCCTTTTGTGCCTTAGATACACCCCCTCTGGTAGTCATGAATATACCATTCAAGATATCTGGATGGCCATAGTGAAGCTTTCCGCCAATTTTGCCCAATGTTCTCGCAAATAGTGTACCAAAAGTCTGCTCCTTGCCAGCTGCAACATCACCAAGGACTCCGACATTTTCTGAAAATATGTACTCCCTTGCTCCTAGGATGGCTACTGGAGCTGGTAGTTTCTCTGAATTTTTTGATTTCAGATGTCCATAAGGATGTGGCGGAATTTTCATTTCCTCAAACTCAGCTAACATGCTGCGAATTTTCAGACACTCTTCAATATAGTTATCTTGATTTGCATCAACTAGTTGAATGTATTCTCCACGATAAAAAATCAAAGCATGGTTTTGATTGTCACTTTTACCATCACCTAGAATGGGGTTCCCGGACAACCTGATGCAGTACTTCGGTTTTCTTTGACCATTCGCCAATAGTTCACAGCGGCCATCAATTAGGGCTGAATAGAAAATTGGTTCCTCGCCAGGCACGGTAGAAGGCTCTTCAATTAGATAGGCAAGCTTCAAATCAGGATAAGTCTGTAATAAAAACTCCTTGTCACTATTTTCTTGTTCAGTGAACTGGCTTAAGCGCTGAACAGCTGCAATAATGTTGAATTTTCGTAGTGCCATGGTCTCCAACTCCTGGTCAAGCTGGATCGGATCTATCAACACATTCTTAGGTAAATTGCTGAACTGCTCAACGCTATAGAGCAGTTTAATGGCTCGCGTATAGTTATTGAATCCAACTATAGTCCGGTAAAGTGTTTGAGAACGGAGCGATGCCCAGATTCGTGTTCGTAAGGTATATTCTGGACTGGAAGATTTAAAACCAACACAATAATAGGGTAAATCATTGAACTTTTCTGTTGGTGTTTTATTGTCTTCTTCTTTGAATGTCTTTTGAAGGTCATTGTACACGCATTTAGTATCTCTCACAAAACATTCCCATTCGACCGGATGTAGTTGTTTCAAATACTCCAATAGCGAGAGTTTTGAGTTATGATCTTTTTCTCTGATGACTTCACGAAGGGACAACATCACTTTCTCTCCATAGTGAGGTATAAGTACAGTGAAAGTGGGCATAGCATCTATGGGGCAAGCCTCAGCAATCGGAGTTGCAAGAGATTGCGCAAAAAACGAAATTCGACGCTCTGCTTCAGATTGAATATTGAGAAGTGGAGTTTTGAAAGACTGATCTTCTTGTGAAACAAAAAAACATGGCTCGTAGAGAGTCTTGGTTCCATCCGGTCCGAGATCATGACGGAACATCAACTTTTGAACTTGGTCAATAGGAATCAGGTGCTCACTAAACATCGCGATAACGATTGAGTTCCATACTTGAGAAATGTAGTGTTTGGGCTTGTACCTCGTCCCACCACGATCTCTCGTATGCATCACTTTAGTATAGATCCGCTTGGGGAGGCGGGCAAAAATATTTTTCCACGGAGTCCAAATGGAAGCACCAAGATAAAATGATCTCGAAACAGAAAATATGGTGTTGAAAATGATGTACCAAAGATATGTATCAAGAAAGAAAAGGATGAGATCAGTGATATAAAGAAGACCAAGAATAATATGTGGTTGTTTTTCACAGAGCCAAGATCGTATGAAAACATCACCAACACAGTATTGGACATGAATAATACTTAGTTCTCTGACTGGATCACGAAGTGATAGAGTGAGAAAAAAATAAGATTCCGTAAGCTTCGCAGCAAATACACAAATCCATAATCCCCATGAAATCAATCTGTCGTTTGCAGTCAGAGTATGAAACCCTGCAGTGAAATATCGATTTGCCAAAAATCGCCGCTCATCCTTCCCACTTCTATAGTTACCAAAAGTTGACCCCAGAGAGATGAAAGAAAGATAAAGGGTAGTGCATAAAGCCAAGGTCATGTGAAGTACTGATACAACCAACCCATTTGTGCAATCATCTTCTAAGGGTGTGCACAGAAAAATATATATGGTCGGGCAAATATTCAAGCAAAGCAAGACGAAATAAAAGACAAACCTCCATATGAGCGGCTGGGCTCCTGGCCATTTGCGTGGAACAAATTTAAGCTCACCTAGCGAAGCAATAATATTGATGAGAGGGCCAACAGAACCACCCAGGGCTACAACCGACCATTTGACATGACTCGGGGGCTGGGTGTTGATCATGTAATCATACCTAACCGTGTAGAGAGATGGAGAGTTGAAAGCAGTGTAAAACCAAAATATAGACAAGTGAGCAATCCAGATTCTGTTGAAGTTAACTGCCATATGGATCCAAGTTCTGTTCTCCTTGTAGGTCTTGTAAAAGGCCTTGTTCCATTGAACGTCTTTTAAAAACAGATAACGCTGCTCTTTTGACTTATCAACAAGCTTTGACTTATTGGTTAATACCAGGCGTGCCAAGCCTTCCCGATACCAGAAGAGTTGATTCATGTCATCATATCCAATGATTTTGTTGTGGTCTTTCTCCTTGTTTACAAACGAGTCATCCTGCTTTTCATAAACTTGGTCTCTGCAAAACCTGTAAAGAGGTGTAATGATAGAATCAATGTAATGCCCTTCTTTTGCTTCATCAGTTAGGCTCATGTGGGATGAGTTCCAGTAGTCCAGTGCACATTTGAAAATAAAACAGAGACATTCAGGCATGAAACGCACTTGATTAGCCTCGCCCCAGCAAAGAAGATAAAGAATTACATGAGTGATGCGTTGTTTTGCAGTGAGTTTATTCATGGCAATTTTCCATTTCTGCTCGGCCGTTGTGAGTCCAAAGTCAATAATTGGTTCCTTCTCATCCCCGTCAGATGTTGGGAGGACTGAGTAGCCATCATTGTTAACATTCTCATATCCCACAGAATCGTGAATGTCTAACTGGCAAGCAAAGTACCATTTGCGAAAATTGGCGTTATCTCCACCAATGTAATCAGCATGAAGGGTTACCAGGGCAAGTTCTGTACCCATGCGAGAAGCTCTAGAATCCAACTGAACCATGAGATGATCAAACATATTACGCACGCTATCACGCTGGAATCCAAACTTTTGCTTCAGCTGACCAAATATTTTGAGAATTTCCCTGATTGAAAGTGGAACCGGGGTGCCAGGAATGTCGCACCAAGCAGGATATCTTTCTGGGTCCCAGTCATTGCCTAGCTGTGATACATCCTTATAGTCATGACCTTCTTCTTCAGGAATTACAGCTGTCTCAACGGCCTGTCTGTTGATATAAGGACTGACAGAGTCCATGGTATTGCTACTAGAAAGCGAATCATCCCAGTTAGTGCTTGAGTCTATGAGAAGTTAGCCTACATCAGCCAAGTTCCTCGCTATATATTTTTGTGCTACCGTATTCAATATTGCCGGTGGAATTCGATATAACAGCACTCTGCCCTGTCAGTGTTGCCAATGCATGTGAATCCATGCTCGTTCTGGGTTGGAGTGGGTTCATCTGTAATGTTAGACAGACAGGGATGCAAAGAATTACTTACAACTCAGCAATGCAAGCTTCAAATCTCATGAGCAATGAAGAGAAGTAGTACATTTGTGAACTTGACCGGTGGCATTAAAATCATTGAGAAACGACATCTATGTGAGACAAATAAGGTGATAGCATGGTATCAGGATCAATGTAATTCAGTATAGATAATCCTGAAAACGTTTTACCCTATCCCTAACATTGAGTTAAAAGTTCGGCATCCATTTTTGTGCTTAGACTATTGTGACCTTCTCCACGAAATGACAATGACCTACTCCTTGGTGTGTAGTACATGGCTCAGGGCAACATCGAGGAGCCCTATGAGAAAGCGATTATTCCATTGTACTTCTCGACTACCAAATAATAACCCTATTAGAGTTGACCTGCCGAGGCAAACAAACTACTATACTTCATTAACAGGAGACCAGACTCCAACACCTGAGCAACCTCAACCAGAGGTAGAACCTGAGCCAGGGAAGGAAATTGAATTGCGAAGGAATCAGCCCGATGATGCTACTGATGGACCGCCTGCCACGCATTACTTTGATACAAACAAGATCTATACCAGTTTGAGGTTTTCAGGGTTTACTGAAGGCCAGTCGGAGGTGATTATGCGCGCCATGAGAGATATATTGACACACAATCTGGAAGATTGCAAAGAAGTCAGTATATTGCAAAACGTTGCAGACAATGAAGCCTATTTGTTCGAAGCAGCGAGGTCGGAACTTCGAACAGAAGTACAAAAATTACGAGAAATGCAATCTGCAGAATACAGTTCCAACCTAGCACGATTACAGAGAGATGTTGAGATCGCTCAACAGGAGTTGAATGAGAGCATAACGATGATGAAAAGCGGTATTGACATTGATATTAATGAGCGCAAAAACTTGACCAACCAGGACTCATCGATGGTTGATATGAAATTGCAAGAACTCAACAACAGAATATCTATTGACATTGTCAGTGATCTCAAGAGTGAGATTGAGGCACTGCGTTGGCAAACTACTAGAAGGGGTCTGGCAGCTGTGGTATTTGTGGTAGCCGCATTAATGATCAGTATAGCAGTATCAAAGTCAACAGAGAAGGCACATCACAGGCCAAAGCCAGTAGCTCCACGGGGGGCTGAAATTCCTGTACCATTATTGACGTCCTCCGAGGAAGAGATGAACTATCTTGAAGAAAAACGGTTTGCTATTGAGTCGCTGAATGAGTTGGCGAAGCAGGACGTGGAAATGCATTGAAAAGTTAGAGATATATGATATACTAGTTGGTTTTTACAGTACAGAATTGAATGCTGACAACTTCGTAACAGTTGTGTAAGTTAAAGTGAGGGTGGGGAGAAATGGATCGAAGATTATTGGAGTCTTGCTGATAAAGTATACGCAGCTTGAAGTAGGCCGAAGTAATTAGTAAAACACAACAGGGACACACAGATCAATTTTTTATTTATATGTATCGTTCGGTATCTAGAGCTTGTGGAACATAGACTTCTTCTTGAGAGCGTCGAATCTCTTCTGGGGAATTCCTTCGGCAAATCTGGTGACACCAGCAATGACTTCATCGTGGTTGGCAGCAATAGCGTCTTGTCTCAAAGTGTTTCTGATCTGCTTCTTAATAAGCAACACAGACTCCTCGTTAAGATTGTACATGCGCTCACGGATCTCCTTCTGAACGTGAGCGTTGAAGTCCTCGGTAGAGCGGAACTGCGACTTGGGGTAGAGCTCGTTCAAAAAGCCAAGCTGCTTGAGTTCTTGAGCAGGAATGGGCTTGGACATGAGCAGAGCTTCGTTAGCCTTGGAAAGCCCCAATCGTCGAAGAAGGGTGTAAGAGGCAGCACCTTCGGCAACCAAACCGATATTTGAGAAAGGAGTAAGCAAAAAGGTGTTATCCAGGGCATAGATGAAATCTGCATGAGCGACGATAGCGGCAGACAGACCGATGACAGGACCATTGAGGGCAAAAACCAATACCTTGGGGTGGTTGATGAAAGCATCAGTGGTAGAGAGATTGCGGCTACCAAAGGCATGGATCCACTCGGTTCTACTGACATAGTAGTCGTAGGCCTTAGGATCGTCATCTCTCTTGAGCTGAAGGAGATCAGTGGCGTCGTCCTTCACATCCCTCTCTCCCTTGAGGAGGTCACCCTTCTTGAAATTGGCTCCAGCAGAAAAGAATTCGCCAGTTGATTGAATAATAGTAACGAAGGTACCAGGCTCAACAGCGGCACACATCAACAGTTGTTCGAGGCGGCGGTACTCGGGACCAGTAAGAGCGTTAAAAGCCTTGGGAATGTTGAGGGTGATGACGACCATGCGATCCTTGACCTCGTAGAGGATCGCGTCTCCGGAATCGTAGTGAACCATTTTTGATGTGAAAGACTAACTTGAAGTTAAAAAGAAAGAGGAAATAATTTGGAGGGAAAGATGAAAAAAATTTCCAACGATGAGGAAGGCTTTGATTTATAAAGGAAGAAAGCTGGTTAATTTAAAGTATGCTGCCAAAATTCGCCGACATGTAAAATACGGAAATAACGCTAGCTGGATTAACCCCACAAAAGTTCAATTGATGGAGTGGAGGAACTCGGTCTCGGCTATTCTGGACTGGTATTCTCTACCCTATTGCTTTAATCATTTTTTTAACTGCAGAAAATGAATATCCCGCCGAAGAGAATGAGAAAGTGCAATTCTGATAAATGGGTCAAAGGTTTGCTTCCCTGGGGTTCTTCTTGGTGCGAGTCAAAGCGTTGTTTCTTTTTTTTTTTTTTTTTTTTTTTCCTGTATACATGTTTCCTTTTCTCCAAGTATACGTGACAAATAATGCCGGGTTGGAAGTTGGGACTTATCTTATTGACCTCGGCAAGTGGCACAAACGAATAGAATGCAAAACGCCGAGACTTGCTGGGACTAAGCAACTATATTTATGAAGACTTTAAACCTTGAATCTAGCAGTCTTAGGAGATTGATGTGGAGGTGTGGAGTTCTGGGGATAAGTTACATACCGTGCTTGGCTGGGTTGGCGAAGCTGTAGACTTATAATTTAGGTCTCACATTAAACTTGCCAGCTTACAGCGAACATTTCTATGTTTTGTTTTCCATAAGTAGTAGGCATACATTCTTCCTTAATTACTACGAAATCCTACAAGATATGCTGCTATTTCAATCTACTATAACACAAAAGAACCTAAACTGAATTTAAGCATTTTTTATTGTTACTTTGAGCATCATGCCCTAAAGCTTAGTATGATCGACGAGCTGACAGATCAAAACAATAGTATTTTGTGGGAGCCTCTATATCTAACTCCGTTGGCGCACACGAAGGTGAGAGATCTGAAGTTTCAGAACGATGCGGTCTGATATCAAAACTTGAAAGCTTTCGTCAATGCTCAGGGATTCCTTGTGATAGATGCATGCTCGTATTCTGGTTGGCTAGTGTACGCGTAGTGGACTACCTGCCTAGCGCATCAAAGTGACAGGGTTGCTTGTTCCCAGTTACAGCATATATAGTTGGAGCCAGTTAACTCAACAATGATAGGAATTTCCAGGCCACTAGCCTATTTAAGGGCCTCTCAAATGTTTCCATTGCATCTGGTTGCTTTGCAGCTTCTATAGCTGGATTGATCCTGTAGTGGTAAAACGGACTGAGAGTTTGCGAGGTTGTGTTTGCTGTGACAGACAGCCGTGGTAAGTGAAGTATTTAGTGCCAAAGAGTCAATGAAATCTCTAGGTCCGAACTTATTTTAGCAGGTTCAGCACAAGAATGGAAAGTGGTCGGGATTGAATTGACTGGGGGATTCGCGCTGGCTCTATTCCAGGTCAAGGTTTGTCAAACCCACTTTCGATCTATGTCCCAGTATTGTTCTTAAACCTGCACTGGTTCCGTTCCTAGAGTCAAACTCCTACGATGAACCATTAAAGATAACTAAGGAGAGACTTTTGTAAATCCATTAATTCCTAAAATTCAAGTCTAATTCAATTTTTCTCAAGTTTTTTTTTGTAGCTAATTGAGATCGCAACTACCAGAGTTCCAATGCGGTTTAGTCTGTCTCTTTCACCAAAATTAACCTCCGAGCGTTCACTAATAGACCTTGAAGGGTTGAACCCCGTTGTCCAGTACACTCGTTGTTTCACGTTATAAAGAGATCCCGGTCACTCATATACCATGTTTCATTCCTTTTGTGATGGATCAGCTTAGGTCTATTCCATGTTAAAATCTCAGGGTTCAAGAAGTACACCTCAAAAATTCTGATACAAGTTTCAAACACAGTATGCCCCTTCATCTCCTGGTCCTTTTCATTCTTTCAATTCTCGAGTATTTACGCCTATGAAGACCAGTACATAAATATAACTATGTAGATACATAGATACATACATACCATATAGATATATATATATACTTGAAGACTGCCTGCCATATTGCATCACAACATGTCTCAAACACCTTCAAACTCAAGGCCCTCAACCTCTAACATCCTGAAATCTCTGGCCTCGGTTCATCTGCCACCTCCGCCATCCTTCATCTCATCAGTGTCCCCACTAACCCCACCACAAACGATGCTGCACCATAATGCATATCATAGATCACTGCAAATGGCATCCTTTTCCAACAAGGAAAATATTGCAACAGGCTATTCTTTTATGTCACCCGCCCAGCCCGTAATAATGTCACCAGGCAATTCCTCTCCACTCTTTGAACGCAAGATTGGTCATCTCGGTCATCCCAATGTGCTATTGCCTTCAGCTCACCAGCTGAAATTGTACCATCCACAGCCACAACATGGCCAGTCGGATATTCCTGCCCCCGAGGATATGCCGCCTATTGTCGACGATGGTTCAAAGCCTCCATATAGCTATGCGACTTTGATAGGTATGGCGATCCTTAGGTCTGCAGACCGCAAGCTGACCCTGTCCCAAATTTACAAGTGGATCAACAACACTTTTTCCTGGTATCAAACCAAGACAGGCTGGCAGAACTCAATCCGCCATAACTTAAGCTTAAATAAAGCCTTTAAAAAGCAGGAAAGACCAAAGGGAGATCCAGGCAAAGGACACTACTGGGTTGTTGTGAAAGGATGTGAGTTTCAGTTCATTCGGGTTCGAACAACCAAAAGGCCCCCTCCTCCAATATTTATTCAAGCTTCTCCAACCATTCCTAAACCTCAGATCCCATCGCAGGCAAGACCAGGTGCTCATCACTCAAGCCGGTTGCCGGATCTTTCACACTTGCAGTCATGTGCGGCTGTATCCATGCCCAAGCCCAAGCCTGCTTTTACAATTTTTGTCGATAAGGAAAACACGGCTGAATCAGCCCCACTTAAACGCAATCTGGAGTTGGTTAACTGTCTTGACAAAACCAACCACAAGAAGCAATTAACAGTTGACACAAGAATAACTTCAATTTCTGATTCCAATCTGGATTCCATTGAACCGTCATTATGGTCATTTACGGAAAGCACGACATCACTTTTGTCCCCAGTGGAATCTACATCTGCCCTCTTGCTTACCAAAACCTTGACCCTGACTCCTAAGCGAACACAGCTCTCAGGCGGGGCAGTGACTTCCCAATCACTGCATCTAGCTATATCTCCAACAAAAACGTCTTTCAGTAGCGGATTACTTCAAAGCCCTATCTCGGCTGCTTTTGGCTGGCGCATTGACGAGGTTTACAGCCAATTCTCGTCATCCATGTCTCCTTCCAAGAGTCATTTTTCATTTCCAAAATTCAACCCCAGAGCAAGAGATGAAAACAATTCACATGAGTCCTTTCTAATTCAACAAGATAAGACTCATTCAGATGCATCTACTGACTCGTTTACTGGTGAAAACTATTGCGAGGTGAATACTTGCAAAACCTATGGAGAGCCAACTCTTCACCCAGATCTTGCAAACCCTGAGGAACGGAAAGAGGCAGATGAGCAGAGTCAGAGCTCTTTGAAAACACTCATAGACGTTGATAATTTCTTGAGGTTTGATTCTCCAATTAAGACCCAAAGCAGTGTGTTTTGAACTGGTCAAAAATGACCCAGTTTGTATTGAATAAGGAATGAATATCTTAGGTCTTTTAATTTAATGATTAATGTTTCATGTTTTCATTTGATTGCACTAGTTCCATTCAGCACACAGTACTATGTACCTTTATTTCTCAACTACAGCTGATGGAATAACATCCAGAATGGATTGAAATAATCAGACGGAATCTATTTTCAATCTAGATATTAGTACTAATGTTTCAAATCTATATCTAATAATCTAATATTATATCAACATCGAAAACCAATTGTTATTCATTTTGATGATCTTAAATTAGAACTGAGATCTATCCCCATGAAATGCTGAAACCTATTCTTTGTATGATGTGTTTATTAATATCAATTGCAAAAAACTATGGAGAGAAAGCGTATTGGTTCCAGTTGACTAGATACCTGATGATGTAAACAATAAATATCAGTTGTGCAGATAAAAGACTAGAACAGTTTATTGATCTTGGAGCTTATGTCAGATAGAGTAGTGCATTAGGAAGTTTCATAGTATTGAAAAAATTTATTTCAGTCTGGCTGAAGTACTATGACACTGGTTTGTGAACTCCATATCAAACCCCTTCCAATCTAATAAATTTATAAATTTAGACTTGAAGAAAGAAAAGAAAAACTCACACTGTGTACTTTAGTCTGGAAGTTTATTGATTGAATTTAGTCTCCTTCCATCATACTTTAGACCCAATATATATTTGTCTAAAACAGTACCATCAGAGGAAAGATCCAGATCGATCTTATTGATGTTAATTATAGCACAAACACAACGTCAAGAATAATGCCGATTGACTAAATCAAACGGTTTGATTAAGTATGCTTAGACAGCTGCTGGTAATATGAAACAATCCTCTATATAGATTGCCCTGTGTAAGCTACCTGGTGTAACAAATTCCAATAGTTACTCTCTCTCTCTTGTACAACCATCCTTTCTTGTCTTTGCAAGTAGGACCAATAGCATTGTGTAACCAAGATGTTGTAACCTCTACAAGAGCAATTGCACTGGTAAACAAATATGAAAGGAGTGAATATTACGTTTCATTCTTGCAAGCTATTGTCCTTTTACACAGGATGCAAGGTTGATATTTTGTCTCTCTTACAAGATACAAAGAATGCTATTTGTGTTGAATTGCACGAGAAAAGAAATCGCCTGAACCGAAACAAAAATTGGGTCTCGGGAGGCAAAGTTAGAAATAGAATTCAGTATTATAACATATGCTTAACTCGGTCCAGCGATCAAAAATCCGTCTCGAAGCTTCAGAGAATTAATAACAATGCAAGGAAGTGCACGGCTGAAAGGGCTAGGGTGTACCATCCTCCATATCAAACCTTACTGAGGCTCTCATCTATAGCTCTCAACTCACCACATTGTAACAATGCCCGCAATACGAACTACCAGATCCAAGAAGGCCCCCGAGGGTTTCAGTGAAATTGAAGAAACTCTTATTGAGTTTGATAACAAACTCAAAGATGGTGAGTAACTCCGTTTCATATTGTTTTTCTCCCTTCATTCTAACAGTTCCTTAGCTGAGGCTGAATCCTCCGCGACCAAATCACAAAACGAGTCTCTTTGGCCGATCTATCAAATTCACCATCAGAGAAGCCGATACATCTACGATCTGTATTATACAAAATCTGCCATATCCTCCAAACTGTATCAGTGGCTTCTAAAATCGAGATATGGAGACGCCAATTTGATTGCGAAATGGCGAAAACAGGGCTACGAACATTTATGTTGTTTGCGATGTATTCAAAGCAAAGATAATATACACGGCGCCACCTGTATATGCCGGGTACCAAAGAAACAGCTGAATGGTGGTGAGGCTAGTGGCAAGCCTGTGCAGTGTGTAACGTGCGGTTGTAGAGGGTGCGCATCGGCAGACTAACGTTTGATTATTGACTATCGGGCATTAAACTTGTGCTCAATGTCCTGCAAATAGCAA
This sequence comes from Geotrichum carabidarum, assembly GCA_030556585.1. Lineage (NCBI taxonomy): Eukaryota > Fungi > Ascomycota > Dipodascomycetes > Dipodascales > Dipodascaceae > Geotrichum > Geotrichum carabidarum. The sequence continues at coordinate 28,919 of JAKTUH010000102.1, forward strand.
TATGAACAGCTCAACGCGTGAAAGATCCAGATATTGTATGTAAAGCGCTGCCTGGCAGCGTCATGAAAAATTTTGAAATTATACATAGAGGTTTAGGGTATATATTTAAGGTGATCAACTTTCTCCAGTTCTTGTAGTCAGCGATCCAACAAACATCATGGCAGCAAAACGACCGAGTGCAGACGAACCTGTAAGTCATCTCAATTACTTGTAACTAGATACTAATGATTCAAGGTGGATGAGTCTGAGCTGCTTAATTTTGTTTGTCTCGGTGGAGGCAACGAGGTAGGGCGCAGTTGCCACATCTTTAGCTACAAAGGAAAGACAGTTATGGTAAGTACTTCCTTTCATACCCTTTGAAGGTTTATTAACATCAACAGCTGGATGCTGGTGTGCATCCTGCTTACTCCGGTATGGCAAGTTTGCCATTTTTTGATGATTACGATCTCTCGACAGTCGACATTCTTCTCATCAGCCAGTAAGTTGGAAAATCGCGAAGAAAGTCCATCCATACTAATTCAACAGTTTTCACTTGGACCATGCAGCATCTTTGCCCTATGTGATGCAACATACCAACTTCAAGGGTCGCGTGTTTATGACACATCCTACCAAAGCTATCTACCGTTGGCTTCTCAGCGATTTCGTCAAGGTCAGTTCTGCTCCGGAAAGTCAGCAGGGTTTATACACTGATGCCGACTTATCTGCATCATTTGCGCGCATTGAAACAATTGACTATCATTCTACAATGGAAGTAAATGGTATAAAATTTACAGCTTATCATGCTGGGCATGTGTTGGGCGCGGCAATGTACTTCATTGAGATTGCGGGTGTCAAAGTCATGTTTACTGGAGACTATTCTCGTGAAGAAGATAGACATCTGAATCAGGCAGAGGTGCCTCCGCAGCGACCGGACATTTTGATTACTGAGTCGACATATGGAACGGGTATCCATCAGCCGCGCCCTGAAAAAGAAAACAGGCTGACGACTTTGATTCACACTACTATTAATAAGGGTGGCCGTTGCTTACTTCCTGTTTTTGCACTAGGTCGTGCTCAAGAAATTTTACTCATTCTCGACGAATACTGGGAGAGTCATCCAGAACTAGAAGGAGTCAAGATCTATTATGCGTCTTCACTGGCTAGAAAATGTATGGCTGTGTTCCAAACTTACATCAATATGATGAACGAAAGCATACGAAAGAAGTTTCGTGATAGCAGGACGAATCCGTTTCATTTTAAGCATATCAAGAGTATCAAGAACTTGGATCGATTCGATGATTTGGGCCCTTGTGTTATGGTTGCTAGTCCTGGTATGCTTCAAAATGGAGTGTCTCGAGATCTGTTGGAACGCTGGGCGCCTGACCCCAAGAATGCTCTCATTTTGACTGGTTACTCTGTGGAAGGAACTATGGCAAAACAAATTTTGAATGAACCTTCGGAAATCCCGTCTTTGCGACAACCAGACACCAAAGTGCCTAGGCGTCTTACTGTTGAAGAACTTTCTTTTGCAGCTCATGTTGATTTTAAAGAAAACTCGCAATTCATCGATCTCGTCAATGCACCTAATATCATTTTGGTACACGGCGAACAGAATAACATGGGTAGACTGCGAAGTGCCCTGATGAGTAAGTACCAGGATCGCAAAGGTACAGAACACGAGGTCAAGATTTACAATCCCAAGAATTGTGTGGAGTTAGATTTGCCTTTTAAGAGTGTCAAGATGGCCAAAGTGGTGGGGAAAGCAGCTGAGCTACAACCTAGGGACGGTCAGATTGTGTCAGGAGTTTTGGTAGAGAAAGATTTTAACGTGAATCTTGTTAATATTGGAGATCTACGTGAATATTCAAGTTTGACAACTAGTGTGGTTCTAGAGCGTCAAACAGTCATTGTGGATGCTGGTGCCGATCTTATTCGGTATCACTTGGAGCAAATGTTTGGTAGCGTGGAAATATTGCAGGACGACGAGGAATCTTCTGAGTTTAAGGTTATGGATTCGGTTAAAATCGTGCACGAGGGTAATCAGAGCACAATCGAATGGGTTGGAAATGTGATGAATGATGCCATCGCAGATTCGGTGCTCGCTGTTCTTTTGTCAGTTGACTCTTCACCAGCTTCAGTTAAAATGACTTCAAAGTCTTGCAATCACGGACATGACTACAATGATCACGATAAAGCATGTAGCTCAGTAAACGGACATGCCAACCTGACTACTATGGATCGCATTGCACAGGTTAGTGCAATTCTCACTGCTCAGTTCGGAGACTGTTACAAGATTGCGGACGACCATAAGAGCGCTGAAATTGTCATTGACAACTTGACTGCTCACATCTCTTTTGTTGACTTGTCAGTTACATGCCCATCCCGAATTTTGGAGCAGCGTGTAACTCATGTGTTGGAACGAGCTGTCAACACTGTTGCGCCTCTTGCTCAGAATCTAGATCAACTACAAAGCTTAGATTTTGACAATGATGGTGCTGTTGGTGATGCAGTTTTGGAAATTGAATCCAAGCCGGGGCTCAAGGCTGAAACTTGATGTATAAATCAGAGTTGACATACAATATAAATATTTATTATTCAAATGACAGAAAGCGCGCCTTTTAAAGAGTCTTTTCTTTAGCAATTTCCTCCACAATTATTGACTTGATAAGCTCTAAATCAGCTTTCTCCGCATACAAGTGCTTCTTTTCCTTGGTAGCCATATCCTTGAACTCTTGGGGAAGAACGTCGTCTTCAAAAGAGTAGCCATCAGTACCCTTAAGTGCAAGATCAACTGCGTCGGCAAACTTAGCGGGATGGGCTGTTGAGAGAGCCACGAAATGCTGTGCTTCGCCATTTGGCTGGTTGTGGATGCAACGCAGTGCAGCAGTGACAGCTACAGACGAATGAGGATCCAAGATGTACTTGGGTGAGACCTCGTTGTAGACTTTCTTAATGGTTTCCGTAGTCTCCTGATCGGATGCACGTTCACTCGCAAATTGTGCTCTGGCAGCCTGAAGGGCATGCTCAGGCACACTAAATGAGCCACCAGTCTTGAGATCGGCCATCCACTTGTTCACAATAGAGCCAGCCTCTACATTTGAAGAGGCAAGCTTTTCTCGGGCAAGGTACCAGAGATACCGCTCAAAGTTACTGGAAACAAGAATATCCATGGCAGGAGAAAGAGTGGCATGAACAACAGCCTCCGAAGATGCAGAAGCGCTCTTAGAGTAGCTGCCAGACTTGACAAATCTGTCAAGAATATCGTTTGAGTTGGTAGCAATCACCAATTGGTTGACAGGAAGTCCCATCTTCTTGGCGTAGAAACCGGCAAGAATGTCGCCAAAGTTACCTGTAGGAACGACAAAGTTGATTTTGCTGGCAAGGGCCTTGGGTCCGCCAGGGACAGATCTAGCGAGTGTGAAGAAAGATTGGAAATAGTAGGTGATCTGAGCCAGGATACGTGCCCAATTAATGGAGTTGACAGCACCAACGTGGTACTTGTCGTTGAACGCCTTATCACCAAAGATCTGCTTGACGAGATCCTGGCAGTCGTCAAACGTGCCAGTGACGGAAATAGTGTGCACGTTAGGGTCCAAAACGGAGGTCATCTGAGCTTCCTGGATAGGAGAAACACGACCGTTAGGATAGAGAATGAAGACAGATACGTCTTTCTTGTTTCGCAGACCGTAGATAGCAGCCGATCCAGTGTCACCAGAAGTGGCGCCAACAACAGTGATAGTATCTCTGTCAGCAGCATCTTCGGCCTTGCCGGCATTCTTGCGAGTAAGGAAGTACTCAAAAAGGTTGCCGACAAACTGAAGAGCAACATCCTTGAATGCGTAAGTAGGGCCGTGGAACAGTTCCAGCAAGTAGAGACCCAGATCCTGGTTGAGCGTCTTCAGTGGAGTAATATCTTCAGCACGGAAAGTAGAGTAGGACTTCTCCACAAGATGCTTCAGATCAGCAGCAGGAATTTCACTGGAGGAAATGTACAGAGAAAGAATGTTGAAGGCCAATTCCTGGAAGCTCAAGTCTTTCCATGTGTCAAGGAAGTCCTCGGGAAGAGTGGGAACCTCAGTGGGAATGTAAAGGCCTCCATCAGGAGCAAGACCCTGAATAACAGCCTCCTCGAAGTTCAAGTAGGGCTCACTGGATGAGCGTGTAGAAAGATATTGCTGGCTAGGGCTATAGGACATTTTTCATATATTTGAAGTTATGAAAGAGAAGAGGTTTCAGTGGCCGAAATAAGATTTTTTTTTGTTTTACTTTTTTTCACATCTTGGAAATTTCAGTTGAGTCATAATAAGCCACCACCAACCACGACCTTCAATAAATACACGAGCCACTTGGTCCACACCTACTTCTATCGCCGATTGTTACTTAGGAAAAGATGAACAGAATGATTCAAAATCTCCTCACTGTAGAATGACGAGTCTCTAACAGCCTCTTCATTGAATCCTCGGTCACTCGAGATCAACCGTAAGTCGCTGGCCTGCGAGTCCAGCCACTGCTTGATGGTTTCTGAAGGATGTGTACTCATACTCTCAAAGAACCTGTGTTTCAGACAGTCTCTATTCAGGGATTGAAGGGTTTTCGCGATCTCCATATCGAGGGTCCGTACGTCAGCTTCATTACTGTGCCAGTTATCGAGTGCAGTGTTGATTTCCTCTCGATTGGGATCATCCATCTCAATCTCAATATCGTAGACGTTTTCGCCAACATTTGATTCTCGATCGACCTGAATCACATACTCAATGACGATGGGAGGTGGCGGAAGAAAGTGCGGTTCCAACAGAGTAAGTATTTGAGGAAACATGAATTTGTCAACTCCAAACAGGTGCTTGAGAGCCCGGTCACAACGAACCACCCGCTTTTCTTCTAGATCTTGAAGTTTATGAAAGCGAATATACTGCCAGAGCGCTAGAACTACACCTGGCTTGGTTTCTTGTTGGATGGCCAAAACCTGCTGAAGCTGTGGCGAGAGTAGTAGCTTGCTGGGGTATTCCTTGAGTTGTAAAGAAATCTTAACCTTGACTGGCCGGTCTCCTCTGCGACGGACGTCTAGTACGTCGAAACTAGCTTGACTGTCGCCTGTTGCATGCCATTCGGCTGATTCATTCCCATCATCGCCTGTCTCAAATTCTACCGTAATTGCTGTAAAGAAACTACTAAACTTGCGACGCGTGGGAGATTCTGCTGGCTCATCATCTACTAGCCTTCCTTCAATTCTCAAAGTCCATGATCCTGCCGAACCCATGTCAAAGTCAAAGCTGTTGTCCACATCCATGCCAGATACTGCTTGCCACGGTTGATCAGCAACAGTATTTGAAACAAAAACTCGTAACGTCTCAGTCTTTTTAAGACTTCGCGCAATTGCGTCTTGTAGGTCTAGGCGTTTGCGACCAAGTATCGCGTCAATGCGGCGCTCTGCCTCAGTCAAATCTCTATAGAGATGACCTTCAGGCAATACAGCATCAAAATTCTTGGGCAGAGTGCGATCTGCTGTTTGCTTGAAGATTTGTTTTTCTGGTTTCGTCAGCATGGTTCTTGAGTTTGTTTGTATCCCTGGCGAACGAAGGTGAAGTGGGTTTTAATCACTCTCTAATCATCACATGACCTGCGCACAATCTACTGGACCCTGGTATACGGCTCAACGATTTTTCGACAACTGATAACTATCCTAGGTTCACTTAATTCGCTAAATTCAGGGAACATTGTTACTCTACGGTATTTGAAATCTTGAGGAGGGTGTGAGACTATGGTGTTTTGTAACTGGCTTCAGTGTCAGACTCGAGGTTTACAACTATGATAGCTAACTCTACAGAATCATTACTCATGATGTTTCTTGTCATCAAACATGGCGTTAAAAGCTTGTTAATTTAGTACTGTCATTATATATCAAAGACATCTTATTTCAGCTTCCCACAAGTCTATTCAATGGCTTTTATGATCCAAGCATCACTAAAATTAATTATTCTTTCAATTAAGACGCGTCCCAATCTGGCGTTCGTGAACTCATTACAAATCCTTGACCCGGCGGCTGACTACTCGGGTGATTTTTCTGGAACGTTCAAACAAGCAAACAAAATTGGACCAGAAAGTTCCACCAAGTTCGCAGGCGATCCCACATAAAAAGAGGCCCCAAATACACTTTTCAACCTCACCACCACATTGTCATATATTCATATTTCGCCGTAAATGTCTGAAGCCGACAAGTTTAAAGCAGAAGGAAACGCTGCTTTTGCTGCAAAGCACTTTGATGCTGCCATTGAGCTTTTCACCAAGGCCATCGCTGCATCAGATTCACCAAACCATGTCCTCTACTCCAACAGATCAGCTGCCTATGCTTCATTGAGAGATTTTGACAAAGCTTTAAAGGATGCCAATGAGTGTGTAAAAATCAATCCAGCTTGGGGCAAAGGCTGGAACCGCAAGGGCGCTGCTCTCTTTGGTCAAGGTGATCTAGTTGGTGCTAAGGATGCATATGAAACTGCCGTTGAAAAGGATCCCTCGAACACCATGGCTATCAACGGTCTTAAGTCAGTCAACGAAGCCATCGAAAGAGAAGCTGCCTCCGATGGTAGCTCTTCGGATTTGGGAATGGGTCAAATGTTCAGTGATCCTCAAGTTCTCGCTCGACTAGCATCAAACCCCAAGACTAAGGATTTCGTAAAAGACCCTGAGTTCATGGCTCAGCTCCAAGAAGTTGGAAAGAATCCTATGGCTGCTCTTCAATCTGCTTCCAAGGACCCTAGACTTATGCAGGCCATTGCGGTTGCACTTGGTATTGATACCGATTTGAGCGGCCCAGGCGCTCCTAATTCCGCCAGCTCAACATATGCCAGTTCCGAGACCGCTGCTAGTGGTAGCACTCATGCTAATGCTCCTTCTAGCCAGAGAAATGCTGATGCAGATACTGAGATGCCTGACGCTTCCTCCGCTGTCAAGCCTGAACCTGTGGGTAAGGAGCCAGTCGAGGAGGAAGATCCTGAGATCGCAGAAAAAAAAGCTGCGAAAACCAAGGCCGATGCTGCAAAGGTGAAAGGAAATGCATTGTACAAGCAGCGCAAGTTTGACGAGGCTATTGCTTGCTACGATGAAGCTTGGAATCTCAACCCCGATATTACATATCTCAACAACAGGGCTGCTGCAGAATACGAAAAGGGTGCCTACGAAGCCGCTATTGTGACTTGCCAGCAAGCTATTGAGCATGGTCGCGAAGTGTTTGCTGATTACAAGGTTTTGGCGAAAGCCTTTGCTCGTGCTGGTAATGCTGCTTACAAACTGGAACAGTTGCCTACTGCTATAGAGTTTTTCAACAAGGCTCTTACTGAGCACCGCACACCCGAGGTTCTCAGCAAGTTACGGGCTGCTGAGAAGGAACTCAAGATTCAAGAGGCTGCCGCCTACGTCGACCCCCAGCTTGCTGACGAGGCTCGCGAGCAAGGTAACATGTACTTTAAGGAGGCTAACTGGCCCCAGGCTGTCAAGTCTTACGGGGAAGCAATCAAGCGAGCTCCGAAGGATCCAAGAGGATACGCTAACCGTGCTGCCGCCTATTTGAAGCTCATGTCGTTTCCCGAGGTTGTCAAAGACTGTGATGCTGCTATTGCTGAGGACTCAACCTTTTTCAAGGCCTACTCTAGAAAGGCTACTGCTCAGTTGGCCATGCGTGAGTATGTCAAGTGCATCAACACTCTGGATGAAGCTCGCGAGATCGATCCTGAGGGCCGCCACGCCGGGGAAATTGACGATATCTACTCCAAGGCTTTGTCTGGAAGATTTTCCCGTCAAGAAAATGAGACTGAGCAGGAGACACTTGACCGAGCCAGCAAAGACCCCGAGGTTCTTGCTATTCTGCAAGATCCTATCATGAACACCATCTTGCAGCAGGCTCAAGGAAACCCTGCGGCTCTGCGAGACCATATGAAGAACCCTGAGGTCCGCAAGAAGATCAATTTGCTGGCCGCAGCGGGCATCATCCGTACTCGTTAATATGCTGGTAGTTATTGTTCTTCAAGTATTTTGTATACGAAAAATTCAATCAAAAAGTTTTTCAGTATACCACCATTATTTGTATTTGAATATTAAGATTCAGGAGAACCCCGAATATAAAACAATGTATGAAAATTTCCTATTTGTTCGTTGTATTGCTTAGTGAGGCATCGATGTTTTGGGTCTTCCACTGATTATCAAAGATATGAAATGGCTGCACCTTCTTATCAACCTTTTTCCGCTTCATTCTCCACCAATCTTTTTTCCCTCCTCTCCTTTGCATACATTGAGAAAATGGTTCACCATAGTACTGTTTCAAAGGGCTTAAGACTTACTCAAGTCACTTGTGCTATTTTCTGGTGTTTGTTGGTAGCTGGACCCTCCTTTGGGTTTGCCGCTCTGAAGCCAGTTCTTGTTAATGAAGGTGTTTACAAACAATTCTGTACCCCTCAAGAAATTGAAGATGGCGTTCGAATTTGTCAACAGCAGGAACTCAAGCTGAATATGATCTTCACTATTGCTGCAGTCCTTACAAATGTGACAGCTTTGCTTGTTGGACCTACTCTGGATACTTTTGGACCAAAGGTCTGCGGCATCGTCGGCGCCTTGCTTATCTTCGTTGCCTGCTTCATTCTGCGCTCTGCCTGGCTCATCACTCTCTTTGATGGATACATTGTGGGATACACATTCCTTGCTGTGGGAGGGCCGTTTACTTTTATCTCATCTTTCCAACTTTCGAACTCGTTTCCGAACTCCTCAGGGCTGATTCTAGCTCTTTTGACTGGAGCCTTCGATGCCTCTTCGGCAGTGTTCCTGTGCTATCGCATTCTGTATGAAAAGTCTGGCGGCACTTTCCACTTGTCCAACTTCTTTTCTTACTTTCTGGCTATTCCAATCTTCATCCTCTTGGTGCAGATTTTTGTGATGCCAAATGAATCCTACTCCACTCTGAACGATCTCGCAATGGAGGCCATGGAGGCAGATGATGATGACTGCTGTGATAGCGGAGCTTCCACTGTCAATGAAACTACAGGTTTACTTCAAGCCTCGGATTCGAATACTAACACTTACATAGACGATAGTGATCCCAATGCTCCGGGAACTGTTGCAATCACCAAGCAAGATGGTAAGAAGCATGAGCCGCATCATAATGAAAATATCGATCATATTTCAGGAGTTTGGGGCGTCCTGCATGGTGTGTCTATATGGAATCAGCTCAAATCGCCTTGGTTCTTTCTTATGGCTATTTTCACCACCGTGCAAATGCTCCGAATCAACTACTTTGTGGCTACAGTTCTCTCTCAGTACACTTATTTGTTAGGTTCTTACGAAAAAGCTGTGGTTCTCAATAAGTTCTTCGACGTTGCCTTGCCCTTGGGTGGTCTCATCGCTATCCCATTCATTGGCTTGGTTCTGGACAATCTTTCAACTTTCTCTGTTTTGGTTATTCTTTTGAGTACTTCTGCTGCAATTGGCGCTTTTGGTCTTGTCCCTAACTCTTTCCCTGCTGCTTACATGAACGTCATGCTGCTTGTTGTGTACCGCCCATTTTACTACACCACTGTCTCTGACTACGCCGCCAAGGTTTTTGGGTTTGAAACTTTTGGACGTGTCTACGGAGTGATGATTTCGATCGCGGGTGTGTGTAACTTGCTTCAAGCTACTCTTGATAAGACAACCCACACAGTTTTCGCTAACAACCCTACGCCGATCAATGTCATGCTACTTTCATGCACACTTACCGTTGGCGTTATTTTCCTAACTTACATCAAAACTCAGCTGAAGCATATTCAACGCAAACAACTGGAGACCGCTGCTATGAATGCACCTGTTGAGGTCATGCCATAATAAAAACCTCCAATACTATAACTTTAAGTACATAATAGAAATAACAATCTTTCACTTGTCCTACTTTGAAAACTTAAACCCAAAACCATCGTTTTCTTCTTCATCGTCACTATCAGATTCAACCACTGCAAATCCTCTCTTTTGAGTTGTTTTGGATGCGGACCCTGTTGTAACGCTGCTGACAGATGGGCTTCCTCCTGCGATAGAGCTGCTTCCAGATTTTAGTTTCACTGACGCCGAGCGGGATCGCCTGAAACTAGTCATTTCAATTTCATTATCTTCATCTTCCTCACTCCATAACATACTGCCACCTACAAACAAGCTTTCCTCAGTGTTGGCGACTTCCGCATCAAGTTCTTCTGCAGCCAAATTTCCTGTTGAGGGCCTGTATGGCTTGCCTTTTGGATCATTTTTAAGCCAGTCAACATCGGATTGGATCCTCATCTGCTGATGGTTGACTTCAATCAACGTGATTTGAGCTCCTGCGAGAGAGGCTTGGATTCCCAAGCCTTTGCTCGTGCTATCAGCATCTCGAAGAACTTTTTTGAATCGCTTGAAGTTAGGACGCCCCGCCCATTGCACATTATTGTCCTCCCGCAACGCCATGTTTTCAGATGGCCGGAATTCTAACCCTGTTTCCACAATGGCCAAATTTCTCAACCCAGAAATCTCATTTTCACTTAACTTTTGTTGGTCCGTGCCACCCAGCTGATTATACACGTAGGCATCCACTTGCTCTTTTTTAACTGTTCGCAATGCTTCTTGGAATGTGATTTTGGCTTGTTCTCGCTGTTCTGCGGAAGCACCTGGCATTTCCTCGAGATTCATTACATCTGGCATCTCTTCTTCGATCATTTCAACTTCCTCTTGGGCAGCAGCCAACTGCTCGGCGCGAGCTTGCTCATGTTCCAGTTTTCTTTTCTTAAACTCTGCTGCTGTTCTTGTTGCTTCTTCTAATGGGTTGCAATCTGCTTCGAATCCTCGCTTCTGAGAGATCTGAACAGTTGATTCACTTATAGGTAATACAGTTTCCTGATCTTCTTCTGGTATTTGAGTATCTGGCTTTGAAGTATTCTTGGGAGCAGGTAGAGCAGATATGCCTTGTGTGAAAAAAGTAAAGATATCTTGAGTATCTGTGCTTGGCGTGGTCCTTTTCGCTTCATCTTTGATTGAAATTGGCGGAGTGTTTTTCAACACACTAGGATTTGGTTGGGGAAAGGTTGACGAACCTGTGTGAGAAACGGTTTGAAAAAATGGATTTTCAATCTTGGGTCTCACTTGAGATGCCTTGGCAATATGTGGCATTTGACTTGTGCCTGTGGAGTGACTTGCACCTATACTTACACCTCCACTACCAGTACCACTGTTATTCCTACTCACTGGAGTAGGAGTGGCTGTAAAGAAATCTGTAATCTTTCCGCTTGTGTGGCGAGCCGTTGGTTTTTTGACATCAGGTTTAGCTGGAGGAGTGTCGGGAGCGTTGAGCAGCTCTGGCATGGCACCTAGTGGTCGTAATCTGAACATATGTTTGGTGGTCACATTTTTTAGTGAAGAGGATATCATGGCTTGGTCCATCAGGCAGATACCCAACGCCTTGGTTGCTGTATTGACTTTCACGAGCAGATCTGTAGCTACAATATCTGGAGTCTCAATAAGCAACTTAACAGGAATGATTGCACCAGAAGAGATTGCCTTATCAGGGCTTACTAAATTTTCTGCTGCCTCCACGGCTTCTTTCTGTAAAAAATCTGCGATGGCCTTCACTGTAAGCGATGAAGAATCTTGTATTACTGCTCGCCCTCCGCATGCTTCTATCACCGGTAAGACCTGATCATATTGATCTCGGTCCCAAATTGCAAAGGTGAGCCCCGTATACAGTGTTCTCCTTCTCCTATCGGGAATGAGCTCTGGATCACAAATGAATAATAAAGGATCTGGAATTGTTAGGTCATAATTATTGGATTCTAAGGAGTCCTCGCATGCAAGTAAGGCATCAACGTAGCCAGGTTTCACTATCGGAATACACAAGGCAACTGCAAGAAGTGCACTAGGTGTCATGGTACTTTTTGATCTCAAGAAGCATTGACATTGAGGAGTAACTTCTGTCGACAGTTTGATACCCATAGGCTCTAATTTTGAAACCCATTCATTGAAATCACTTGAACTTTCTTCTCTTGAACTGATTGCTATTATTAGAGGTTTCCATTCGATTCTAAATCGTTAGAAAATCATATAACAACGATAGTGAACATACATCATTTTTCCTGCTGGGTTTTCACGATTGCCAAATTCAATCTCAATATAAGTGCCAGCTATCGGAAGCGCAATAGATGGGCTTTGTATCTGGCTGCCATCTATAAACGACTTTTTCTTTTCCGTCAAGTCGGTGAGTGTGATAATGGGTTTCGCGAACATATCGTTCTGTAATGTTAGAATGAACTTGGCATCTGAACTCAACCAAATACTTACTGAGTCTCCACAATGTACTAGATCTACTGCAAGCTCAGCTTGGCGCCGTGATACTGACTTGAGATCAATCGAGAAGTCGGCGTCTGAAGCGTTAGAAATTGGTCTTCGAGAACCGTGTGAAATACTACTCACCATTTCGTCTCCCAATGGTATATGTACGTCCCGGCCGTAGCCATCTAGGCTCATCTATTTGAGTTAGATCACCTCACGTGTATTTGAATAAACTACCATTTAGAATTGGCCCAGATATAACCCACATGGATTCTAGTGTTGAGAGTAAAGATGGAGTGAAATTGGGAGCTTTGGTATTAAATACATGGATTCCATCAAGTAACTATACATTAAATCTTCTATTTCATTTCCATTACTGGTTCACTCATCAACCATCGGACTTCTGCTTCGACTCCTGCTTCTTCGACGTGATGGGCCTGAGGTTCCTTTACTTTTCAGTGTTAAAGATTCACTAGGGCCTTCCATAAACGCAAAGTTTACTGAAATAATTTTATCAAGCAGGGTTGTTCCGTTGGCTTCGCTAACAGCCCTCTCAGCCTCTCCCAGCGTTGCGTATTCAATCAAGGCGTATCCCTTAACATATCCTGTCCGGCGATCAAGGTTCAAGTGCACATTTTCCACTTGGCCCCATTCACCAAAATAGTCCGCCACGTCCTCTTCACTGGCTTCTTCATGAATATTGTTGACTATGAGAATCCACCCCTCAATAGCTGCAGTGCGTTAGACTTTGCGTTCGAATTCTTTGTTTTCTTCATACATTTAACGGGTGCTGGTCCTGTTGATTCATCGATTGTATCCATAGGATCTGCTTGGTTCCCTTCAATATTAGAGGGACCTAGCTACAATTAGCAAAATGTAAAATAGATAACAGATACTAGAGGTATCTTACCGGCCGCTTCATTGTCCATTTTCACGTCCTGAGGTTCTTCACTCATGATTGTATGCTTGTATAATATGCTAACGATTGTTGAGGATTGTGAGATGAACGAAATCATTTTTAGCGCGTTGAGGGCTAGGGTAATTTAGATCAGGATGAACCTGATTCCAACAACTTGAGGCTTTGAAAACCAATCTCAGCCTATAGCTACACGGAGACTAAACTTCATGACAATGGCATAGTCACCTATACAAAAGAAAGGCAAAAAAAGAGGTTCTGCCCGGACTCAAACCGGGGTTAGTGGAAATTATTGTCTGGAGTCAGAATCCACGGTGATTACCAACTAGACTACAGAACCTGATTTCGTGCCGAGAAATTTCACGGTTCATGTTGATAGGACTTTTTAATCTTGTGATTATATAAGAACCAATAGTATAAATTAGTCATTGTCAAGTTATGGAACTATCAAGCAAAAGACTACACATTGTAGCTAGAGGATCAATGTAACGTCCAATGTAATAAACTTCGAAGAAAAGCATTCTATAAATTGGTCTGATACAGACTGCATCAGTGAGTAACGCAATAAGCATTAAAAACACGGAGGTTTTCTCCAGCTTGCTGTTGCTATTGGTGCGTCCTGGAAGAAGGCTGGTTTCCTTTGGTGCTTGGATCAAATCTATGAGAAATCTAGCGTCATTGCCTGCCTGGAAATATATAATATAACCGTAGCATTGAGTTACTTACTGCGGTCGTCTGTATCAGACTAAAATATAGAATATTTCTCATTCGATGTTTTTCACATAGGATGTTTAATTGATTATACTCATACATTAAAGAACACGGACAGATTCTGAATACCTGATAAAGCCGAGAGGCTTACAGTTCAATTAACTTGAAAATATGCAGTTACTGATAGCTAGGAAAATTGCCAAATCTAATTTTCAAGCAGTTTAAGCCAATTGAGTTTAGAAATACAGCAAAAGTTCTCTCGTGTGAAAGATCCATCTCAATATAGGCTGCAGAAAGAGAAACTTCTGTGAAAATGGTTCAACATGAAATACAGTATATTTGCCATAATCAAAGATTAAAAATTGCAGATAAAGTAAAAATAAGCTTATAGATGTAGAAATCTTTTAGAAATTAATTTGATACCTTTGTAGCGCATTCAGGTTAACAATGGTTCAATCGTGAACTAAAGCAATGAATATTAAATGAATAAGTTGATGCATCTATCAACATTAGCTAGGGAGAGGAATTCCATACACAAGCCTTACATATAGTTGTCTGTGCCGCTGCTCTTCTCTGCTAGTGTGGGCGAAGGCGAAATTATGACGGTTAACGATTAGTTGGACTTGACTTTTTCATCAAAATATACTTGTTAAATTCACTTGAGCATGGAAAAAATAATAGGATTTCTGAATTTCTCAACAATGAACTCATCTTTAAATTCATTATAAATTTTCTTATTCTTCTAGTCTTTACTTCACCACAACTACTCTTGTTCAAAGACGTTACACTGCAATACTAATCATGCCTATAGGTATCAATCAATCAAAATATTGGAGAAAGAATAAACGGTTGGCGAAATAGTTATTTAGATCAATGGAGCCATCAGAAGTTGTTGGAAAACAAGCTCAATCAACGCCTCTCAGCATCATAACAAAATGTACTGGATCTTGGGAAACATTGGCTTTAAGCCGTTTAATTATGTGCATCTTGAGATTTGCGCTATTGAATATAGAAGTACTCTTTCGACTCAGTTGGGGAACGATAGCTCACAGCGTTAAATCAAATCATAAGGTTAATACAATTGGTATCATTTTTTCTAATCACGCAAGTCTCATGTTCTTCATGGTCAAAAAATTTTTCACAATAAAATGAATCCCAAGTTAGCTTCCTTACAATATAGACTGAATCATTAATATAAATATATCTAAATAAATTCTTCGTTGCAATGGCTAGCAGTACACAAACCGCAATGTATCCAGGTGGTTTTTTGACAATTAAGACTCTCGAATGAGCAAACTACTTTCTATTCCTTGAATATTCTGGTTTCCCTCTAGTCTGTTTTCTTTTTGTCATTATTGTCTAACTGTTTGAGTTGAGTCAAAACAGCTTGGGTGCCTGGCTTAGACTGGAATCTTCCATGCATGACACTTGAAACCAGCAGCATATATAAGTCTATAGGGCTAATAGAACAAACCAAAACATTGCGCGCTGTTATAAATAGAGCCAAATTACACAAGTTGAATCCACCGCGGTTCAAAAAGTTCCATAGATGAGCATCATGTCACTACTTTCGCATATGGCCAAATTGCTCAATATCTCAAAACGCAATTGAGTTTTGTTCTAGTACAGCAGAATTGAATATTGGAAAGACGATTACAATAAATCCCAAGATCATATTGCTGCTTCATGTTCAAAATTGCCCATGGGAATGACTTGTTTCGCATTGAGTTTTTGTATGTACGGTGGAGGGACCATTAGCAGGGGTCAGTCATACCATAACCTAGAAAAGTCAAAAATGTAAATCCTTGTATGAAAGGCATATCAAAGATCTATCATGACGTCCACTTTTCTCACGCTATATTAATATCACTCAGTATCCTTCAGTTTGTCATATCTTGGGTTATAAATTTCCTTGTGCCGTTTGGTGTCGCAGGGTTCTCTCTATTTTAGTTTTTGGCGTCGTAATTTTGTGAAACAGTACCGCTGGAACATTTACCTGCAAAAAAATTGAATCAATCTTTCATTGCTCGTCCCACACAGCCAAAATGATCCGTTCAAGACTATTGCTGGTGTATGCCATCTGTTTTCTTGGAGGGATCGTTCTCCTCATTCGGTCAACTAGAACCTCAGCGTCAGCCAATGATTTATCGAGGTTTCTGGACGTTAATGATGATTTTGACGAAGTGTGGGAAAACAGAAATGGGTACTTGGGGCTCGACAGCTCACCGCGTACTCCAGCTGGGGGGAAACCATTGAAATCTGCAAGCAAAAAGTCAGGGCTGCAACATGACAACAAAAAAGAGTTGAGTAAAGAGCCCCCTATTGGACAAGGCTCAAAAAGCTTGCCCAAAAGCCATCAAGCAGTGCATGGCTACCTCAATCCATTATCAGATGAAGCCATCAAACGACAAAATAACTTCAAAAACTTGATTGACAACAATTACAAAAATAAAAATTCTCAAGGTGCAGCAGCGAAGAAAGGCGAAACAAGGCATAAGAATGTTGGAAAGTCCCACATGTCAAAGAAAATACCCTTTAAAACAGCTGCTCCACACAAAGCCAAAATTTCGCAAGAACTTATCAATGCAGAAAGCAGAGTTAGCGACCTTGCATTCATGATGCGAGATATGAAGAGCCATTTGAAGATAACAGCAAAGTTTCCACAATTCAAGTCTGATGTCCATCAGCGAATCTTTGTGGTGACACATGTGGGAGATATCATCCAAGATAAGACCAAGCTTAAGAAAATAAAGAACAACCGCCAAGAATACTGTCAGAGGCATGGATACGTTTGTTTGTTTTCCGAGGTTACCGTAAAGTCATCACCGGCGCCAGCTATAAGCATCCTTTCCAAGTATTTCAAGAATTCCGATAGATCAGCCAAATCAAGCTCTGGAGCCAGCACAAACGATGTTTTACAGGGGGACTGGGTATGGTATCTAAGTCCTGACGTCATGATCACCAACTTGAGTATTCCGATTTCAGATACTTTGCTGCAACCCGACTCGCTGAAAGCCCGATTGTCGTACAATAGCCGGTTTCAAAGCGGGAATGGTGATTACCACCCAACTGTGCGGTTCCCTGGTAAAGTTCAAGATTCTTCCAAATTCGAGCTCATCATTTCACGTCGCGAGGGTGGTGGTTTCATGACTAAATCGTTTTTGATTCGCAATACCGAACGAATGCAATTCTGGCTAAAAATGTGCATGGGTGATGAAGAGACTAATGCTGGTTCTAATTTAGACGGCCGCGTGGAGGGAAATGTTTTACAGCAGCTGTATTTGAATCATGACCTGCTGAGAGACTATGTAGCAATAGTAACTCCACGATTGCTAGCCTCAACGGAAGGAGGTGCAGAATACCAGAAATGGAAAAGTGGAGATTTAGCTGCCATGAAATTGAGCAAAGAGAGGCCAGTACTGGGGTGGTCCTATTGATTTTGCATGGAGTTCGCTGTAAAGACAATGGGTTTGACTTTGAAAAGAGATTTGAACAATAAATAGATATAACTAATAATTATAGGAAATAACAATTAAATTATTTTGTGAATTCATCGATATATATATAATATTCATCCCAGTATTATATATATATGAGGTGACGCTATTATATCTGAGTTATAGAGTCAAGAAGTAACTATATATAAGATGCCTGTAGTACTGCTTCAAAGGAGCGATATTTCTTTTCAAAAAAAAAAAAAACAAAAAACAAAAAGCAAGCCCACGCTTCGCTCGCTTCGGATCCTTTTACATGTATATATGTATGGCTAGTGTGCATGGCTTGAACATTACATACGTACGCGTATTGATTGTAGCACTGTCAACACCCCTATTTATATATAAGCGGCTGCCAACAATCATGAGCACCGTATGCAACCAACTTAATTCAGAGGTATGCTACTCGAGTTACTGCCTACTGAAGTGTGTATACCTGTCGTCATGCTGGGTTAATCATGTTCACGGCGCGGCGTGATGAAAAAGTAATGGGACAAAGCTTGGCGGACAGTGAGCGATATATAGAGAAAGAACGAAAGAAAGTAACAGCTTACACCAGGTTGAGAAGTTCAAGTCTCTTGCAACGTGAGTCAAAACGGTTGCCGTATAGAAATTTATATATATAATTATTTAACCTGAAAATTTAGACGAGGCCATACAAAGAACAAAAGCAAATCCAGCACATTAAAGTGGGACATCAACCCCAGTATTTTGCAGCAATAGTTAACAGCAGCAGCAGTATACTATCTATAGTAGTAGTAATCATCATGTCTTATCAATCGGGACCAAAGCTTGTACACATATATAGGTTACTGAAATGGCAGGAAGGGAAATTCTTTTAGACTAAAAGAAGAGTTCTTCTTGAATTAAGACATACATGTATGGCTCTTATCGTGCTTTGGGCAACGGAAAAGCTTTACCTGTCATTACAAAATGTTCTAAATTTGCGAGAACAATAATCTCAGGAGGATTCCGAAAACGAAAGTAATATACCCTAAATTAAACAGCTGAAGGCAAGACCAGCTTTGGCTAGCTCTGCAAATTTAGGTGCATCAGTTTATTAATTCTTAGCTAGTATATAGGTATACTTCATGTGCTCCGTACGTTAATATTAACACATATATATATATAAAACTATGTATTAATTACTCTAATTAATAAAAGGGCTATATTAATTCATCCTACGTTGAAGGTATCTAGTACTTATATATTAGTGCCATGCAACATTCAAGCTCATCATAAAATATATTGGCGATCTCTCAGACAAGAATTAATACGAGGTCGTGTATATTCGTATACATATACTACTCGCAATTCCACCCCAGTCGATAATTTTTTTTAAAAAAAAAATGGAGAGACCTAGCTATACAAGTATTTTTATTCTTTGCTATTTTACCTTTTCAACGTTAATTTGATCTCAATATTTATATTGCACTTTTGTGTGAGCAAGAAAAACAGAACAATACTCAGGATCTGCACTAGGGTTGCTTGCTAATCTGCTGCTTGAAGATCGATCTGCACTCCGGATCCAAGGTCGGCCAAAAGATAGGCCGCCAATTCATAGTCGGGTAAAAATATGCGAGCTAAAGCAACCAAAAAATTGGTGAACCTGTTTCTGCTATAATTATATATATATATACAGCTAGACATTCTTTGACAATATTAGCTAGATTTGTTGACTACAGAATACTAAATTTTGGCTTGGCTCATGAGATGAAAAATACTGTTTTGGCCATGAGAACACAATATCTTGTGATTCAAGTGCTCCTCCATCAACCAATTTTTTCAGGCTCTTGAAATAATTAAGGTAGTATTTTAATTAATATTTGAAGTCATCCAATGAGGCTGCGATTTTCTTCAAGGCACTCTCTAGTTTGCTCTTCTATGCTATACTTCTGATTGGAAATGATTCGCATTGATCAACAAGATCATCTTCAAGCAGATGTGCATGTCCTGACCACCATATATATATATGGCTGGAAAAGTTTTTTCAAAAGTTCAGAGTACTGCGGGATAAGAATCATAAGGAGCACTACTACAATGTCGACTTGCAACCTAGCGTCGATCGAAGGTGTCAGTAGGCGATATAATTTTTTTTTCGTCAGGCATGTCAGTTTATAGCTATAGTATCTGTTCAGAAAAGATTCAGGAGAAATATAGACCCCTCCAGACTTATTTATAGATGTTTCTATTAATTCCATAAACCCAAGCTCTACGCATTTATTCCTTTAGATACACTCAGATATATGAATCATTGTATACGCACAGCATAATCTTCGGGCGGAAGAGTGAGACCACTTGTATATGGCGATTGGCCGTTTTATTCCAGATCATGCTGGAGTTCATTTTCACAATATATGCTAGAAAGGGTTTGAATCTTTGAGCTGCATGCTCAATATTCCGTTGACCATGGTACTGTCTGGTTACAACTTTTTTTTGAGTAGTGTTTTAGGGGTACTTCATGATATATGTCACCTTGAATGCAATTAATAATAGGCCGAGTCAGGTTTTTTGCACACCTTGGTTGTACATATCTATCTAATATTATATATATGATTCCAAGATTGATATTCGTGGGCAGCTTTTTAATAATACTGCATAACACCAATACACTGACTGAAAAAAAATCAAAAAATGCAGCCATAGTTGAGTCTTTCCAACGTAGTTTGTATTGTTGTTATATATAGGAGCAGGCGTTACCATCATTCTGGATACCGACCTAGGCTTGTGAACTACCAGCCCAATGGGTATTGGCACTTGATGATGAATATTTAATCTATCATCATGTTTTAGAATTTCCTGCTCAACAAACACACATCAAGCAATTGTTATAAAAGTTTATCAAACATGTTGCAATAATTAATATTAATTAATAATATTTATTGAGTAAATGTATACAGCAGGCTCGTTTTAAAAACAGAGGCAGATAAAACAAGTTCTTTAATAATTGTTATTATAGTTTAATATATATAGTTAACAGTGCCGCTTGACCTCAAATCACCGATCAGCGTGAAGGTTGCCATTGCCAAATTATGCCAAACCATGGCCCACCAGAATCCCATACATATATATACTTATGTATACATCCTATGGTACTAACCCAGTTGTAGTTATGATCTTGGCGGCATCCCATCAACCAATAGTTTTTGTTAGCTAGACGAGTGTTGTATACGTCTACAGCATGGTTGACAACCAGCCTTTTTAATGTTTAGCTTCTTTTGATATCCTGGCAAGGCTGCTCGATGACACTCTCCCTTACTTATGAAGGCATCGCGCAGCAGCGGAAGAAGAAGTATTCAGCCTAAGACCTCTATTAAGTTGTGTGATCGCGTGGTCACTGGGCAGACCCTCATGGCCAAATAACAAGAGAAAGCGTTCACATGATCGTACGTATGGTTATTTGATCAAGTATACATATAGAGGTGTCTAGAATACCATAATGACGGGCCGCGTGGAACATCCATGCCTCAAAACCGGGTTGGGCGGCCCGTTGTCATGAGCAAGGACTTGAGCTGTGTTTTTCGGGTCCAGTCTCCTGCAATCATGTGAAGGAGAAAACAGGATTTCGGATTCATGCAAACAACACCCTTCGCTCGACATCAAGACTTGAATTTACCTGATATATACCACTCTGCATAGACAGGATATATATACTTGGAAAAAAAATAGTGTGTAGCATTTTTGTAGATCACTATGGCAGCTGAAGGTCAGGTTTGTTTAGAATCATATGTCCGCAGGTGATGTGAAATAGACTAAATTTATGAAAGCAACGTACCATGGCGCTAGTACACTAAGCTTAGGGCTCACACCAAAGGTTATGTATACATGAGAAGTTAATCAGACGTATTAAACGATAGGAGACAAAAATACAGGAGGAAGAAAGAAAAGAAGAAGGATGAAAACTGGACAAGCAAATCAAAGCACATTCATAACATTCGTAACAGATGACTCGAGTTGATCGAGATATAGAGATGAAGACCGCAGACTCCACTTTATGGACATATCGTGGCAACCGCTCGTCGTAACTCGTTGAAAGATGCAAACTCTCTGTTTCCTATTGCTCGGCGAGCGTCTGAGCGGAGGCTTTTCCGATACATGTCTTGAAGCAGATCGTCGGCCATGGGGACCTCGAGTAAGGCCAGCAGAGAGTCGATTTCGTAGTTGTGTTGAGCGATCGGCTTGTGGCCCTGCCGCAAGGTGTAGAGGGTGTTATATGCGTCCATTGATACATACTTGCGGGAGAGCATGCGGGTTTCGTGTTGCAGGTCGTAAAGCGAGTAGAAGGAGCGGCCTTGCAGAGCCCGCTTAAGGTCGTCGTTGAGCGAGTGAACATAGAGCCGCTGAAGCTCCGGCTGGTACTGTGGAATCTGCAGCAGCGGCTGCGCAATCATGTTGAAGTGATGCTCATGTCTGTCGATTGGAGTTGAGCCTTGAAAGAGATTTTGTAATTGTTGCGCAATATTTTGCATCGCAAACGAGTTGAAGGATTAGCGAGGGAAGTTTAGAGAAGAAAAAAAAAATAGAGAGAGGAAAAGGAGGAGTTGAAAATGAAGGGAAAACTGATGGGTTAATATTAATGTGAAAAATAAAACTCAAAGTGAAAGAAAATGCCAGATTTTAGAGAATGATCGGAAGTTGACGAAAGTGATAATTTTATATACATTTCAAATGGAAACATATTCGTAAGTATGAGATTATTAAAAAGAGAGAAAAAAAAATTAATAATAATTCAACTATTATATATATATAATATTGTCATTCTTGGACAAAAAAAGCAATGACTGATGGAGAATATTTGATTCGAAATGAAAACAAAAAAATAAAAAAACAAAAAAATAAAAAAAAATAAAAAAAGAAAAAAGGAAAAAAAAAAAAAAGCTTCATGAAAATGCATAAATGTATAGCAAAAAGTAATTTTTATTTGTTCATGTTGTAATGCTACTAATTATACGTTACAATAGAATCTCGGCTACTTCTATAACTATATGTACATATATATATATCATTGCAATATTATTGACTTGAAATGTATACATGCAGTTTCATGCGCTTGATTGCATGAGATGTGCGTAACTTGATCGATGCAGACATTTGATATGCTAACGTTATGGTTATAAAAGTTATATATTTGCCATGGTTGATAACAAATAAAACAACCACGCCAAAAGCCTTAAAAAATGGTTCAATCAAGTTGTAAATAGATTTAAATAAAGTCACATTCCATGACCAAAAAGCCAAGATGCTTTAACTTGCATTTGTTGAACTGAAATACTTTTTTTTTCAAAGCCTGCAGGGCTTGGTCAACTATTTCAGGTTTTTCTCATCGTAACATTTCTTTTTTTAATCTTGTACAAATATATATATATAGTAAGACAGTTAAGCTTATTTTTATACTTCCCAATCTGAATTAGTTTAATTTTTAATGGCAGTTATGATTGCTTGCAGCGCGAGATTGCGCTGCATCTGCAGACAAAAAAAAACACACAATTACCCTTTTGAGATCTAGTCTCATGCATTTCAAGTGTAAGAACGGAAATAATCAGCGCCAATTCATGTATCATGCATCTCAAATGCATGGTTCACTTACCCCAACTACTACCATGGCCATCACAACATGTTCACTGGAAACTTGCAATGTGCCATGCCTACTGCAGCCTCTCCAGTTGGCACCTCCAAAATCACTGGAAAATGTAAAATTTGACTCTAAATCTAATAATTAAGCTTAGATGAAAACACTTGTGTGTATGTATTCATGTATATATATATATACTTGGAAATCTGTAGCATTTGCTGCTAGCCCTATCTAGTGAAGGCGACAGTTCTAGTATTTTAAGGCATGCTTCACCTGATCATGACACCATGCGATGTATACGTCAATTTAAAACCACGCGGTTGCAATGAAAGCTCACCTCGGTTAGACGGCAACTCCCCCAACTCCTCATCACCGCTAACGCACCTAGTTGCAAAACGGGAGTTCTTATAATTAGCAGGCAGGTCTTGGCTTCTACAGTGTGCACATGTGGATGTGAAGTATAGTAACTCTATTATATCAAACATATATTAAAAGTCTTGTATGCTGGTTCTAGTTCTCTCTTTTTTTCCTCCACTGAATTCTAGGCACAAATTCATAATGGGTCTAGACCTCTTTGCCCCTTGGGCATTTCGAGTGTTTTGAGAAATAGAACTTACCCGGCTTTCCGCAATTGGCAAATTTTCAGCGCCCAGAACTTGCAACAAACTGATCTAGGCCATGGGTCTGGTCACAGCATGACCTAGGGCCAAATTTTCAGTGTGACAAGTCTGTCTGACCGATATCGCGTGAATCAACAGCTTGATTTACAACTCCGTCTCAAAGACGGGCTTTGAGAGTTTATCTTGTGCTCCGTGATTCTTTTTCATTGTTTTAGTGTTCTCTTATATTTGTTATCCCTTTAGGTTGACTGCAAATTCGAGTACTATTGCTTTGTCCAGGGCGCTTCCAATTGTCTTTGCCCGCCGCTCGCTTACTTCTGCGTTCTTTGCCGCCCCTCGGAGAGCCTTTCTTTCCACCGCTCGATCTCAGATTACCATGACTGCCCTTCCTGATATCACCACGGCCGCTGCCGCTGCTGCAGCAGAGGAAACGAGAGTGCTCAAGGTCGACCCCGCATCTATTTCGTTCTCGACTGAAGGTCAACCTTTGACCTCCGATCCCGACACCCTCGCTAACCTAAACGAAGCCGTTCACATTCTCACAACCACGTCCCGCCCGGTTGCGTTCCCAACTGAGACCGTGTATGGGTTGGGCGCTTCGGCCCTGCGCGACGACGCAGCCTTGTCCATCTATACAGCCAAAAACAGGCCAGCCGACAACCCGCTGATCGTTCATGTCTCGAGTTTGGATCAGCTGCAGCGGGTTCTCAAGACTTCGCTACCTGACGTCTACAAACCATTGGTGGACAAGTTCTGGCCAGGCCCCTTGACTGTCGTGCTGCCGGTGCCGCTGGATTCAGAGGGCCACCCGGTGGTGTCTCATGTATGCACGCATGGCCAGGATACTGTTGCCGTGCGAATCCCCGCGCACCCAGTGGCCCGTGCGCTTATTGCCTTGTCTGATACTCCGCTGGCAGCACCGTCTGCAAATGCGTCAACCCGGCCGTCTCCTACAACAGCAGCTCACGTCTACTCAGATCTCAATGGCCGGATTCCGCTAGTCTTGGACGGCGGGCCCTGCTTAGTCGGCGTTGAATCAACGGTGGTCGACGGTACAGTCACACCGCCACGACTGCTGCGTCCTGGCGGTGTTTCATTGGAACAAATCAAGCACAACGGCGGCCCCTTTTGGCAGTCGGTCGTGGTTGGCAAGGCCACGGCGGGCGCTAACGAGACCGTCCGCACCCCTGGCATGAAGTACAAACACTACTCGCCCCGCGCGCCTGTCGTGCTTTTCAATGGCTGCGGCACCGGAGTGGCCGCTGTGCAATCATACATGGCAAATTCATCTACGCCGTCTGCTCCAGTAGCGCTGTTGACAACTCGTTTCTTCGATGCTCCTGGCATTGAAGAAACGTTGGGTGCCTCATGCACCGTCTTGGTTCGGCATTTAGGGTCAGCTGGAACTGACATTTCGCGAAACCTATTTAGTGCTCTTCGCGAAATGGACGAAGACCAGCATGCGGGTTTGATTTTGGTCGAAGGCATTGACGAGTCCGACGAAGGCCTGGCTGTCATGAACAGGCTCACCAAAGCTGCGTCCACCGTCATCACCGGCCCGTCATCATGAGATACTCAACTTGTTATGTAAAATGGTTGATTATTTGATAGAATTATAAAAATAAAAATAGAATAATAATGATGATGTATTTATTCTTTGCCATGTTCTCGTCGCACTTTCTATACATTACTGCTGTACTGGCCCATGTTCAGTGAATGTCGCTTCACCCAGTATTTGCGCAGCTCTTCTACCCACCACACCGTCGACGTCAGTAGCACCAGGTACACTAGATCCCACAGGCCCAATGCTTCCGTCTGGAACACGCTCTGGAAAAACGGCACGTAGATCACGGCCAGCTGGCCTACCAGTGAGCCGCCGACCGACAGATTAAACATTTGATTCGAAAAGAACCCAATCTCAAACGTAGACTTGGTCGCAGACCGGCACGCGAGGGCATTGAACATGTCGAAAAACACAAAGCATGTAAAAGTCATAGTCGTGTCGCGCGCCGTCACCACGCCATCCTGCATCTCTTTCTTGTACACCCACAGTGTGCCCAGTAGTACAATGACCGCGCTTTGCACAATGCGCTTGATCAGCTGTTTGGTCAAAACGTGGTCGTTGCGCGATCGCGGCGGCTTGGTCATGACTGCCGGGTCCACAGGCTCCACACCCAGGCTCTGCGCTGGCGGGCCGTCCATAATAATGTTGATCCACAGAATCTGCATTGCATTAAGCGGCGATGGCAGCCCAAACAAGGTCGAGATAGATACAAGTGACAGAGCGGCAGCAGAAGTCGACAACTGGAACTTGAGGAAACTCTGAATGTTGGTGAAAATCGTCTTGCCCTCGCGAATGGCGCTCAGAATCGTAGGAAAGTCATCATCAACCAGAATCATGTCAGAAGCCTCTTTAGCAACATCGGTACCGCTCTGGCCCATGCTAATTCCAATATCAGCAAGCTTAAGGGCGGGGGCGTCGTTCACACCGTCTCCAGTCATGGCAACAATGTCTCCTCTTGCCTGGAGTGCTCGCACAATGCTCATCTTGTTCTCAGGTGAAGTGCGGGCAAACACTGATACGTAGCTCATGGCGTTGGACAATTCTTCCATTGACAACTTTTCGAGGCTGTCGCCGCTCATCACAGACCGCTCGCCTGCAGTCAGAGGAAGACCAATCTGGCGAGCAATCGACTCAGCCGTGGCCTCGCTATCTCCAGTAATCATAACGACTCTCACACCGCCCTGCATCAACCTGCGGATAGAGCTCTGCACACCAGGGCGAGGAGGATCGTACATGCCAACCAGTCCAGTAAACACCATATCCTTAAGGTCTTGATTCTCAATCATGCCAGACTGCTCGGATCCATATGCCATTGCCAGAATTCGCACACCTTCATGCGCCATTTTCTTCTCGACGTTGAATACAATTTGCTTGTGCGCGTCGTTCAAGGGAGCCAGCTTGCCAGTTTTGGTCACGTACTTGGTGCAGGCTGGCAAAATGCGGTCCAGAGCACCCTTGGAAAATACAGTAGCAGTTGACTTGTCGCCAGTATGTGATGCAACAGCCATCCACTTGCGGGCAGAAGAAAACGGGATCTGACCGGAAACGGATCGAGTGGTGCGAACGTCCTCAAGACCAAATCGGCTCAGTGATTCAAGTAGAGCAATGTCGACAGGGTTACCAATGTACTTGTTGGCCTCAGCCGAAAAGCGGGCGTTGGTGCAGAGAGTACCTGTTCGCAGCAGCTCGGCTAATGACTCATCAAGGTTGCAGTTCTTGGTGTCTTTGATGTTGTCGGATACAGACAGCCAGGGCTTGGGATCGCTGGGATTGCTGGAAACATCACCCATATCCATGGACCAAAGTTTGGTAACAGTCATTTTGTTCATGGTCAGTGTACCGGTCTTATCGGTGCAGATAACATTGACTGATCCCAAAGTTTCAACACTCGGCAAGCGGCGCATGATGGCTTTTTCGTCAACCATGCGCAGCACACCAAGAGCCAGAGTAACAGCAACGATAATAGGCAGACCTTCAGGGATAGCAGCCACAGCCAAGGAAACGGAGATGGTGAACATTTCGAGCCATGAGCGGCCTTGGATAACACCAATCAAACAAATCATACCAATAACACCAAAACTCATCAACGACAACTCCTTGCCAAGTTTGTCCATAGAAACCTGCAGAGGAGTCTTGGGTTTGGCAATGTCGTTCATCATTTCAAACACGGCGCCAAATTCAGTGTTACTACCAGTTCCGATAACGATACCAGAGCCCCGACCGTTACAAGCCAGCGTGCCCATAAACACAATGTTACTGCGTTCACCAATGGGGATCGGACCAGCGAGATGGGCTCCCATAGGAGTCATGACCGAGGACTTGGCGTCGTCGAGGGAAACAATATCGGTCTCTTTGTGTACAGGGTTGGTCTCGCCCGTGAGATTACTTTCGTCGATTTCCAAGTGGTGGGCTTCGGTAAGACGTATATCGGCAGGGATCCTGTCGCCTACTTCAAAATGAACAAGATCACCAGGAACCAGGTTAGCAGCAAGCACAGTCTGAGTATTGTTGACCCCGCGGGTGAGATGGCAGTGAGGGGGAACGAGACGATTGAGGGCTTCCAGTGATTTCTCGGACTTGTACTCTTGAACAAATCCTACGGTTACAACAATCAAAATAGCCAGCGTGATTGAGATGGCATCGTCGCGGTTGCCCATGAGAAAGGAAATAACAGATGATCCGATCAGTAACAGGATCAACGGGTTTTCGTAGAATTGCTGAAAGAACCGCTTAACCAGCGAGTCGCCTTCTTCGCCAGACAGCTCGTTCAACCCATGGACGCTTTTTCTATAGTTCACATCTTGTGCTGAGTCAAGGCCATGGGTGAGTGAAGTGTGAAGTCGAGCAACGGTTTCCTCCACACTCAGAGTACAATACAAGGATGATGGAGTACTGGTGGTTCCAGAGCCAGCCTTTTGCTCCACATCTTCATCTTTCTTTTCACCGTTAAACCCCATGAGAGTGGCAGAGAATTGTCGGTAACTTTTGTTGAGCTGGTGGATATAAGAAAAGGAACCAACTTGGTGTTGAGAAAGGGTACAAAATGAAAAGGTTATGATGAAAAAAGTCCACTCCCAGATAAAAGGCTAGGAACAATCGACTGGAAAAAAACAAAAAAAATGAAAAAAAAAATCTTACGGCGACGTGTCACTACATCGATTTCGATTTCCAACTTCAACAGCAAGAGCTACTATAACCGCTCAACCTCAACCGATATCCAAATCAAGACTTTTTTCTTTCGTACTCTATTATATACTGAATCTATTTTACTCTCAAAAACCAACTCTAATTAGGGTCAACATTGAATTTCATGCGAATACCCATAGCTGCAAGCTCTGAATCTAGATACTTGAGAACAAAGGGAATCGCAACGGTTGCAATCTGATCACCGCCGGTAAACCGCTTGCCGTTGCCATCTTCCCAGACTCTGCCTTGGTCCTCGGCGTCGTAGGAACCGATAACCTTTTCAGCACAACGGCGACACCGGATAACCGCTGCAGATCCAATGCGCGGCACTGATACCTGGGTCGTAAGCAGCGAGCCGCACTCTTTGCACACTGTGGTTTGCGTGTAGTCACTGCAGTTCAAAAGACGATCTTGTAGCAAGAAGGCAGTACCGTGGCCAATGAGGGCATCACGCTCCATTTCTCCCACACGGATACCACCATGACGCTTACGACCCTTGACTGGCTGCATGGTGAGCTTGTTAACAGGACCCGTAGAACGCACTTGGAACTTGTCGTTAACCATATGACGTAGACGCTGATAGAAGACAACACCAATGTAGATGTCCACCCGTAGCTCTTCCCCTGTGATGCCAGAGTACATGGGCTCGTTGCCGTGGTAGTTGTATCCAGCCTTGAGCAGCTGCTGCCCAAAGTAATCGGCTGCAGTATCGTCCTCAGAGAACATCCAGGGCGTACAGTCTTGGGCAATACCGTGTAGAGCACCGGCCTTGCCTGCTAAACTCTCAACAAACATACCAATGGTCATTCGCGAGGGGAAAGCGTGGGGGTTGATGATAACATCGGGCTGCATGCCGCTTTCACTGAATGGCATATCGACCGTCGGCCATTTCTGGGAACAAACACCCTTTTGACCGTGGCGCGACGAGAACTTGTCTCCGATGACGGGGGAACGAGGTATCCGCAGCTTAACAGTAAGGTTCTGGAATTCTTGGTCGCCGAAATCGTCGCCCAGCAGCTTGACTTCTTCAACATAAGCGACTTCACTAGACTTGTACCGCATAATCTTGGTCTTGCCGAGGGTTTCGTCAAAGTAGGCGGCAATGGGGTCACCCTCCTCGATCTTGGCACCAATCATGGGCAAACCGTCGACGTCCAGCTTTTCGCGCCAGCGCTCGGGCCATGAGTCTGTGCCAAATCCGAATCGCTGCGTGACTGGATCTCCTCGCCTTCGCTTCTCTTCCAGGTTGACCTTTTCGACCTTGTACACTGTACCATGTCCGAACCCACGCTCGTGAGCCGATTTGTTGATAATCATGGCGTCGTCCATATCGTAACCAGTGTAGGAAATGACAGCGACAACAGCATTGGTTCCGTTAGGGAAAGAGTCCATGCCGTACTCGTCGTAGAGCTTGGCACGCACAACGGGCGACTGACCGGATTGCAGTCTGTAAAGTTTATTGTCGGAACGGTGCACCAAGGCGGTACCAGGTGTACCCATGGTTTGCTTACCCATCTGGCACTGGTACATATTACGGGGCGACTGGTTGAAGTCAGAGAAGGGAGTGAGGTTGGCAAGGATAGAGAGAATGTTTGTGGGAGAGAACTCCACATGCGAGTGAATGTTGGATGTGATTTCATCGGGGGTGATGGCAATGTTCATGTAGACCTGCTCAAAGGGGCCGACCCAGTCTTCCTTGCCCAAAGGCAGGTACTTGACGGGGCGCATCATGCGGGCTTCCGATGAGAATAAAAAGATGCCTGGGTATTGACCGTTACGAGAAGGTGGGACGTAGCCGATTTCCAAATCGAGAGGGATTTTGTGTTTGGGAGAGTCGACCTTCCAGAACCTCAGAGTGTCCACAACACGTCGGGCGTTTTCATGGGAGCACCAGCCCAAGATTTTGCCGTCGAGTTGCACACAGCAGGTCTTGGGACCAGCTGCAAGCGATCCAGCGGGAGCTACACCAAGTGCTCGCAGGGCATCGGGAACATGCGAAGCGTCACTTCGGGTAGTTGCAATCTTACATTTGTGAGCCAAATGGTTCAAGAGACCACATGGCGAACCATCGGGGGTATGGACGGGGCAGAGAAAGCCCCAAGATTCTGGAAGCAATTTTCTAACTGTGGTGGTTTTGAGCTGGGCAAAGAATGAACCTCTATGAACCATTCGGAAATGAGAAATGAATCGATGGAAGTTAATTTTTTCGGCCACGACAGTGTAACCCGACACTTGCTGCAAATCAAGGCCAGACTGAGAAACCAGGTTACCAGTGGACAGGAAGTATTGGAGCTTCTGTCCAATGTTGTGATTCACTTTTAATAGCAGGCGCTGCATGTATTTCTTGTCGTTAAAGTTGACGGCAACGGAGCGATTAACATCAGAGGTGACTTGCATGCGGATGTTTTGCAAGAATTCGTCAATTTTCTCCTTGATAATCATACCATACAGAAAACCTCCGAGCAGGATTTCCTGGTGCTGCGCGGCATCTGGATTGTCAGGGCAGCACTCGCCGGCGACCAAAGCGTAGAGCTTGCGGATCATGAACAGCAGCATACGGAACTTGGCTTCGTTGTCGCCGTTCAAGTGCACAAGCACAATGCGCTGCAGCATTTCCTTGCCTACTTCAATATCCGACTGGTCGGGGGCAGCGCCCATGACGATTCTAAACTTGTCACCGAGGTACGCCAAGGTGTCTTGCTTGGAATGGAGGTGGTAGCTCTTGTAAGAACGCAACATAAGTTCGAGACGATCAGTCAGAAACGAGTTCTCGGACTCGGCACCTACAATACCATCGAAGATAGCGCGGTCATTGGTCTCAATAAGAGCCTTGAGAATCATGACAACTGGCACCAAAAACTCGTTCTTCCTCCACGAAAATCTGAAAGTTACGTTACCATCATTGAGATAGTGCAGAACATTGGTTTGCGAGGTTTGGTCTGGTCGCACACTGCGGATCTGAATACCGTACTGAGAATAAGCGGTGCCTCTGTTGGTGAAGGAAGGACGAACAATGGCCATGGGGTGGTTTCGGCGTTGCACAATAAGCAGTCGAATAAGCTTTTCAATACCGTTGACAACAAAGTATCCACCCAGCTCCTCTGATTCTTCCTTGTTGGCGACCAGCTCTGCGGGGGACATGCCTTCCAAATGGCATCGGTTGGACATGAGCATTACGGGGAGCTGGCCGGCTTCGCGGTTTTCAAAAATCTCGGGGCCGTCATTTACACTGTAGGCAAACTTGAGAATCAGACGAGATCGGTACGACGTCATGCGCTCACGGCACTCGGAGGGAAGAATTTGTCGATTGATACTGGACTTGTCTCGAAACGACAAGCTCGGCTTTGCAATTTGAACAGCGTCAATGCGGACTATAATGTTAGCAAAGTACATGAAAACTCCATGAGCTTACCTGAGAGCTTGTTGCCGAGTCTGTTAGGATCATTACTATCAAACACAGTTTTGGATCCGATATCCTTGACTGCGAGGTTCAAGAGTCCACCATCGGGTCCGTCCATTAAAGCATTGAACGAGCCGACATGAGGGGCCACGGCCTCCTTCAGCAGCGGATACGGAAACTCGTCCTTGGAAGGATCTCGAAAGATCTTTTCCCTTTCTAGCGTGTGGTACGAAACGCCCATGATGTGTGATGTTCGAGCAGGTGAACAATATTGTTCAGGCGAAAATTTTCCAACGCAGTTGGGAGTTGAAAAAAAAAAAAAAAAAAAAAAACCCTGGGTTCTGTATGTGTGCCTATGGGAAGTGGAAAATTTTAAGAGGTTAGGGCTGGGTTGGGGTACAGACAACGGGTTTGTTTGAGTTTTTTCACCGAGCCCATACAGCGACAGAGAGAGAGAGACCTCAAAATGGCCAACTCAAGGTGAGCTTTATTCTTTACTGAGCGCAAGAAGCTAAGAAACAGGTTTGAGTATGTTCGAGGGTTTGAGCGGGAGAACTATTTGCTGCCGTCGACGTATATTGTGATGCGGATCGACGGGCGAGGGTTCCACCGGTTCTCGGACCAGTACGAATTTACAAAGCCCAACGACCTGCGGGCGCTGCGACTCATGAACGAGGCCGCTAAGGTTGTGATGCATGAGCTGACGGACGTTGTGATTGCCTACGGCGACAGTGATGAGTACTCGTTCGTGCTGCGGAAGGCGTGCAACTTGTTTGAGCGCCGCGAGAGCAAGCTGGTGTCGACGTTTGCCAGCACGTTCACAGCTGCGTACCACCAGCTCTGGAACCAGATCATGTGCGGCGATGGTGGCAAGCCGCTTGAGCTTTCGCACATGCCGACGTTTGACGCCCGCGCCGTGGTGTACCCCAGCAAGGCCCTTGTGCGGGACTATCTCAGCTGGCGGCAAGCCGACTGCCACATCAACAACCTCTACAACACAACCTTCTGGGCTCTGGTTCACGGCGGGCAGACACGGCAGGCGGCCGCGGACCGGCTCAAGGACACTTTTGCCAAGGACAAGAACGAGATTTTGTTTTCCGAGTTTGGCATCAACTACAACAACGAGCCCTCAATCTACCGTAAGGGCACGATTCTGGTGCGGGTGCTGCCGAGCAAGGACAGGGACCCGGCGGGGCTCAGCGATCGTCAGCTCCAGCGCGAGGAAAAGAAGTTGAAGAAGGCTGAAGTGCAAGAACTGCACGAGGATCTCATTGGTGATGGGTTTTGGACAGAACGCCCGTGGCTTTTGCCTGAGTAGACAGAAATATCAGCAGTATGGTTGAAGTCTAGCCCTGTTTTGCCATGCGTTCAGAAAGGTCTGCTGCATGTATAAAAAAGTCAGGGCAGCCCTATTTATTAATCTACGCGTCTTTTGTATCTTCGCTTATATTGTATATCTTAATTAGCCCTGGTACTGGTGGACGCGTTTGAGTATTACCTAATATAGTCTAACACGTGTGATAAAAAAAAAAACACGACTTTTTTATTTTCGCGATCCCCAAGTAGGCTTTAAAACTGATCTAGTTTCCTTACCAACAACACACTTCCACCTTTTTTCCCTTTTCTATTTTAACGTTTCCAGCACC
This sequence comes from Geotrichum carabidarum, assembly GCA_030556585.1. Classification (NCBI taxonomy): domain Eukaryota; kingdom Fungi; phylum Ascomycota; class Dipodascomycetes; order Dipodascales; family Dipodascaceae; genus Geotrichum; species Geotrichum carabidarum. Next base: position 62,310 of record JAKTUH010000102.1, read on the forward strand.
CACCCAAATCGAAAAAAAAATATTAAAACTTCTCAAAGTCGCGTTGCGCGTTCATTCCGTGTCGCCAAACCCAAAACCAGTCACTCGCTCTTTTGAGTTGTTTGAAATCAGGAACTTAGTTTGATCCAAGAAACAGAAACGCCCCTGAGCGAGATAAATGGGTGCACGATGGTGAGCTCGCCTCGCACTCCTGGTACATCTCATGTACCGCCAGATCACGAACCAAGTACACCAGAGTTGCCATCGAGGGCAGCAATAGAACCTGTGATCTCTGCAACTAGTCAGCCCACAACGAGGGACCAACCGTTGGAACCGTGCAATTGCCACCCTTTGACTCCTTGCAATCAGCAAACACCAACCTACACTTATTTGTTGCACCAAGATATGCTGCTTTCACCTCAATCGCCCTCACAGCCAAGATCAAGGCTACCCTCCTACTCTTTTTTGCACGGCCTACAACATCAGCAACTCCCACTACGCCAGAACCCGCCACCCCATATTTCTCCCAGCGCTGCTGCAATACCAGCCGCACCACTTTTCTCTTTGCCCTTAGGCAGCACGCATGACGATGAGCCTTCTAACTACGAAAGGGGCTCGGCTCTAGGCGGGACTCGCCGCCTTAGATCCGCCGCGCGGTTTGATTCAGCGGCGGCAGCGGCAGTCGGACGTGGACCCGGCAGTGTGGTCACCCTGGTGTCATACCCTGAGTCAAGTCGATTTGCTCCTAGCCAATTGCACTGGACGCCGGCTCAGGACCAGGCGATCTTGAATGCGTACCACTTAATAATGAGGGACCCCAGCACAGGGCTGGCGCCGTTTGCGGGGGCGGTGCCGCCGTCGGCGCTGACTCGCCGGGTTGCAAGAGAGGTGTGCGCACAAGTTGAGTTGGTGGCCGGTGCTGCTAGAGAAGAGGCTGCTACAACTGAAGCAACACCGTCATTCAATGGCAATGGACGGGGTGGATCATTGTTGGTTTTGCAAGGCCGCACCAAAGGCGCCATCCGAGATCGGCTGGTATTTTTATGCATGCTCGAAGCACGGCAACAGAGCACTCTTAAACCAGCTAGGATCGGGATTGACTGTGAGGAGGCTCAAGAGGGGTTCAAACGGCGTCTGCTAGTCAATCAAGCTTGGAATACTGGCACCGGCAGCAGCAGCAGCAGCAGCAGCAGCAGAAAAGCACGGCCAACTGCAGGCCCGCTTCCCCAGACCTCCGGAAATTGCGGCAATCATCGAAACACACCTAGGAACCAACTGGAAGACGCCCCGTTGCAGGTGCCTCGCGTGCGTAAACGTAAACGAGCCTGCCTGAATGAAGATGAGGATGAGGACTACGACACTGCGACGAACACAAAACTGGTCTCCGCGCAGCTGGATGAAGAACCAGAGCCGAGAACGCCAAAACGGAGTACAGCCAAGATGAGACGCCTACATGTACAGAGCCAATTACGCGAAAACAATGGCAGTGGGTATGGTAGTGTGGAGAGAGAGGATAGAAAGATCATGAGTGGAGGCAGCCAAAGTTGGATTGACCAAACTTGGCAGCAGGCTGAGCCCCGTCGGGGGCTTGATCCGCTTCTCGCCGGCCACCAGATCATGGGTAGTAAGCCTGGTTTTTCTTTGGGCAGCGGCAGAGGTTGTGGAGACCGTTTTGGCAGGTTTCCCAGTTTTGGAGGTCTGCAGCAGTGTGACCAATCGTGCTTGGAAATTGAAGAGGCAGCAGAGTACAAATGGGGAAAGAAACGAGCAGAACAAAATGAGAACTGTTATGATCTCGAGGCAAAAAACGAAAATGCAACAGCAACAGCAACAGTAACAGCAAAAGAAAAAGATGCAAAACCAGAAATCTGGCACGCGGCCGAGTCCAGCCACCATCCAGACAACTACGATTACTGTTACAAGACCCGTGACGACGCTTACGGCCTGTTCCAGGCAGCCAGTCCGGCCAGCCACATTGCAGGGGCAGGTGGTCTCGAGTCAAGACCCCGTAACCACTCCTCAACGACATGGACATCATCATCATCATCATCACGGGACACAAATGGTGTGCCCCGAGGTGCTGTGTTTGGGGGCCGAGGAGGAGTTGCGGCGGCAGTTGAGATGCTGCGGTCGAGTACTGCAATGGCGGGTGCTGTGTTATTTGGTGCAGGTGCAGGTGCAGGAGCAGGTGTAGCAGAGTCGAGGACTGAGCGTCGCCCAGAGACTAATGGCCAAGATCCAAGTATAGGGATAGTAGTATGTGGAATGTCGAGGCTCACTCAGTTGTGGCATGTCCAAGGCCCGGCCAGTCCACAATCCCACACTTGGCCTGGGGGTGAAGAAGGTCTGCTTCCTGGTTTCCAATACGAGGGTACAAGCTGCTCAACTGCAAGCAGAAGTGGAAGTGGTTCACGTGGTTCACGTGGTTCACGTGCTCCACCTCTCGATGGACAAGAGAAACGAGGTCTTGGTGGTTCAAGACAGATGACCAGCAGCCAGCCCAGGGTTTTGAATTCGCAAAGAACAGTTGTCAGCGGCTGCCGAACTGGCAGTGGCCACCACCACCAACAGCAGCAGCAGCAGCAGCCAAGAAGACGGGCCAGTGTTAGGTCTGCGAGCAATTGCAGTTTGAATGGAGGTGTTCAGGGTAGACGGTCGTTGAGCACGGCGTCGGGAGGTGGATTTGAGAGCAGCCAAGAAGGTTCATAAACATTATTTTTTTCAGTTATATATATAATATACATAGTTAACATATATATGCTTTTCTTTCCATACCAGTAGTAGTTGGAGACAGTAACGTTGTAGAGTTTGAATATTATTGCAAAGAATATTGCTCTCTTATATATATATATATATATAACATATCTTCACTATACCCGTTGAGTTCATCTTGAGATCTTTTGGGTCTTGTCCAATGCATGGATAGTCTCTATATACAGCTGTGATTGTAAATCCAGTGGTCTATTAAGATGTCCCCGTGCGTTACAAAACCAAGTCGGTCTCGTTAACTAAACAAGTATATACAAGTAGTTTTAAAATATAAAGAGAAAAACATGGAACAAAAGAAAAAAAAAAAAAAAAAAAAAAAAAAAAAAAAACCACATGACCTATGTGACATTTTTTTTTCTTTCCCCAGATTTTTTCTTCTTCTTCTATTAAAAAATGTGGAGAAAAAAGAACCTGAAGTGCTGTTCTAGATCTTTTTTCTTTCTTTCTTTCTTTCAATATATAACTATATATAACTGACTTGTGTTTGATTCCAGTGATCTTGTCTGGTGTCTATATATGTATACACTTGATATAATCTTGATCAATTGGTACTGTATTATTCAATGTAGACTTGTGTATACTGTAATATCTGAACTCATATATATATAAATGATGGCAATATAAAGCAGCGGAATAACATTTCCAAAATAGGCAATCATACTCCTTTAGCCAACTAACAAACAATGTAAGATAAAGTTTACCATAATAAATAGAAGCGCGGCTATTTTATAGTCTTTACCAGTTTATATCCATCATAATAATCATAATAATCATCATAATCACCATCATTGGCATCATAATCATCACAATCACCATAATCACCATAATCACCATAATCACCATCAGTATTCTCTTGGTAAAGTAATACAAAAGACAGCGGCAATATAAAATACTGGTTATAAAATGAACGGCTCAAAATAGCCCTACAACCATGAAATTTCAACAAATTCTTTTCATGACACCAAGTATACACCATAAAATACACACAACATGGTCCATGTTGTTGGCGTTTTTTTTCTTTTTTTTTTTTTTTTTTTTTTTCTTTTTTTTTTACAGTTAATATCGCGAGGCTGTTTCAGCAAAGATGCCATTTTACTATTATTTATCATTACAAGAGAAAAGTCTTGGAGTAAATACAATTCTGTACATACATATATATATATATATATAAACAACGGTTGTTGACGGTTTCGGAAAATAATAATAATAATAACAACAACATAACCACAGTGGTGTTGTTGTGTTTAGTATACACACACAACATATCCCATGTTGATATTGCCATCCATGGCTCTAATTTTTTTTTTTTTTTTTTTTTTTTTTTTTTTTTTCAACAGCAGCAGCAGCTGCCCAATCCATCGATCCATTGATGGGGTCATATGAAAGAATATGGATCAATATGTACCATCATGTACAGTCAGGGTAAGGGTACAACGGTAT
>JAKTUH010000103.1:0-66340 GCA_030556585.1 Geotrichum carabidarum
TAACTTTGCAGCGTCATCGGTGCGTGGTCCGCACATGGGTTTACATATATGTGAAAAAAAACAAAAAAACAAAAAAACAAAAAAACAAAAACCAAAAAAAAAAAATAACAAAAAAAGTTTTGACCTTGTTATTTATATGCTTTATTTATTTATTTTTTTTTTTATATAAAGACTTTAAATTGCCATCATCATGGTAGTGCCGTTATTGCTCGTAGGATTGCTATGTACAGATGCAGCCCCCGTGTTACCATGACCGTTGCTTGCCATCGAACCAGCCGTGACGCTGTTGACCATGCTAGCTACAGAAGCAGCCGCAAGAGAGGCACCTGCAACCGAGAACGCAGCATTGCTGGCGCCGCCAGCAGAGGTGCTGCTGGCCACAGAACCACCACCTCCACCTCCACCCGAGCCCAGAATAGGTTTCGTGTAGGTCATGACCGGCTCTTTGGTCAAACACACTTTGGGACAAACCCCTTCAACCAACCGGGTTCTGGCAATGTCGGTCGCGACCTCAGTCGCCGCCGCGTCAGCGTAAGCGCCAGGGCCAGCGCCAGCATCAGCGCCAGGGCCAACTGCCGCAACCAAGCAAGCCAAGCACCAGCCATCGTCAAAGTGATGCAAAATCACAACCTGATCGCCCCGTCTCAGAGCCAGCTCGTCCTCAAGCTGCGGCGCGTACGCGTGCACCACCTGGTACACGTTAATGGTCTGGACCGACGGCGTCGATGACGGTTCGAGCGCAGGCACGGGCGGGGGAGGGGAGGGGGCAGGGGACGGCAACAAGGGTGGCGGCGCCGTTACGAGTGAGGCGAGGCCGGCGTCGACGGAAGTATTTGGGGCCGTGCTGCTAGGTTTGAGCGGCCCGCTGGGAAAGTGCGGCCCGTCGGCGGGCGAGCGGGGCGAGGGGGGCGAGCCGGGGGTGACGGGCGTGCGGGGGCTTTGAGGTGTGGGCGGCGTGGCCGGTGACCGCGGCACCTCGGGCTCGACATTTTCTCCAAAGTAGGGTTCAGGCTCGGGCTCGGCGGCGTCGCCAGGGATGGTGGGAAGCTGCTTGTTGAGAGCAAGCATCTTTGGCGTCTGAGGTCGTCTGCGCGCGGAGGCGCCAGCGCTGTGCTGGCTGGCACCTCCAAACGACGTCCTGTGGTCCGTGAACGACCGAACACTGCCCCTGAAATGAGGGCTGCTGATAATGCTGCGCTGGTCAGCAGACATCACGCTGGGGGTGCGGCCGCCGCCACTGCTGAACGACGTGCGACTCATCACAATGTTCAGCAGCGACGCCCTCCGTTCTGAAATTCCGAGAGAAAGCGCCGACTGCGTCAGCTCCGGCAACTTGACCACCTCCGCATCCGCGTCCGGAGGCGAGCGCTGCTCGGTCGCCGCAAGTGCCAGCACCTCCTGCAAGTTGGGAACCGGCGGGGGCACGTCGTACTCCAAGCTCGACGACGGCGATAAAACCGGACCGACTCCTTCCACGCTTGGAGCCACAATGGACGCGTGCTCGGACACGACGGGCGACGACAACGAAATCATCTTCTCGTGCTTCACATTGTGCAACGGTCGGCTGTTTGCAACCACGACAACGTCCTCCAGACTGCTGCTAGCGTCGCCTGTGCGAGGCTGCAGCGAGGACGAGGACGCGGAGAGGGACAGGCGGTGGGAATAAGGCTGGAGACTGTGGCGTGCAGCCGCGCGCTTCTTCTTCTTAGAAACCATTGCTGTGACGGCTGACATGCTGCGGGCCTGGCGGCGGTGGCGGCGGTGGCGGTGCTGGGAGGTTGAGCTGGTGTGGCCGCTGCTGCTGGACTCGCTTTCGGAGTCGGTGCTGTGGATGCTGCCCTGGTTGCGGTTGTGGCCGCCCCCGACCACGGCCGGCACCAAGCCCATGGTGACGTCAATATCAGACGGGAACTTTGGCATTGGGGGCATCGAGACCGGCGTGAGCCAGGTGTCCTGGTGCGACAGCGCAGAGTGGTAGCCGGACGCGAAGGAGTACCTTGTCGAAGTAGAGATAGGCGACAGCTGCATGGTCGTTTCTGCCTCCTTGTCACAGTAAGACTGCTGCTGCTGTTGCTGCTGCTGTTGCTGCTGGAGGGTCGGCAGCGTCAAAGGGGACAGCGGGGACGGCATATCCAGAAGATGATGTTTTTGCTGGAGGGCAGCGCGGGACAGGCGCCCACTCGCGAGGCGGTACAATGCGGCGGCAGACACGGGTCGCGACATGGTCGGCGGGACCGTGGTTCTCACTATTGCGTTCTCCGGCGCATGAGGCACGGGGGGCAGGGGCCCGGACTTCATTTTGGTCGCTGTCGCATTTGTGACCGAGCTGCTAATGCTCATCGTTCTGCTTGCAATGCTGCTATTGTAGTTATTGATAATAGCGCCGTACTCCTCAATGAACCCAAGACCGCCTGACATGGACGACGCGGGCGACGTGATCGCGTTGACGCTGGCCATTTCGTCGGGGTAGTAAGTGCACACGCTCTTGGAGTACACTTCATGCCCAGGGGAGCCTTCCTGCTTGCGGTAGTTTAAAATGTCTACCAACTTAGGGCTCACGTTGCCCGCAGGCGGGGGGTACATCAAGTTAGCCGGAACAGGTGGCACCGGGGGCACGTCCCCAGCCGGCGCACCTCTCATCTGGGAGTTGGAGGCGACGGAGCATGCGCTGTGGTTGGGCATGCCGTGGGGGCCAAACAGGTCGCTCGGCGAGAACAGGCCCGACGAGGCGCCTATATGAAACGATATTCTCGGCGGTCCCATCCCTGGTGTCGTACTTCTGGGGTACGACTGGATTGGCAGCATCGCCGTCGACCCCGTCGGCGAGCGCAGGGTCTCCGGTCTCGACGCCGTCGACATCATCGACTGCCTGCGCACTTGCTGCAAATACGTTGGTGCAGGCGGTGGCGGACCCCGGACCACGCTGTTCATGGACCCTGTCGAGCCCTGTCTGGCCAGACTGTTGCCTCTCGAAACCGCAAACGTCGGGTTGCTGTAGCTGTTGTTATAATTAGACTCCGAGTAGACCGAGCTCGAGCGAAGGCTGTATCGGGGCAATTCTACATTGAGGACGGGCGGGTGTGAGTTATACTCGTAGCTGAGCAGGTTGGCAGGGGGCATGGGCATGGGCAGTCCCGGGACTGCCTGCGACATGCTGCTGCGGGCGGTGGCAGCTCCAGGTGTGCTTACGGCTGAGCCTGGCACAGTGAGACCCGGCTCAGTATGACACTTCAAGCTCAGCTTGCGGCGCAGCGCATTCAACGGGCTTGTTTCTGCGGGGGGCTCAATACTTGGGCTGTCCGCGGACTCAAAGTCTTCGTACCTGCGACTTCCCACCAACGGCGCAGATTTTCTAAACAGCCAGTATTTCTTTCTCTGCCCACTTTGAGTGACACCACTCTGCGTTTGGCTGCTACTCAAATCCGCATTCGCATGACTGTACAGCCCGGTTGCTGGCTTGTTCGTTTCCCCTTCAATGCACGCCAAATTAGGGTTCGGCGACGCCTGCGACAATCTGTTATTGTTGGTTGCATTGAGTGCACTGTTTTTAATGCTAATAATTGATGCGCTATCTTTGGCAGCAACAGGAGTTGGATTATAGAGTGATGCTTCCGGTAGCATGTCGAGCTGGCTCGCCCGCTTGGTGCGAGTGGGCATGGATAACTGGCTGGCAGCATCCACTACCGGAGGGTTTGCGTATAGCAGAATGGATGGCGGCGACGGCCTTGAGCGATGCTGGTGGGGCGTTTTGGTTTGCGAATGTGAGTGTGTCGAGTCTAGGCTGTTGTGGTGCTCGATGCCGGTCATTTCAGGGCGGCCTTCCAAGTTTGCCGCTTCTTCTAATCCAAGGTTAGTTATATTATACAGCGTTGAGAGAAAAAAAGAAAAAAAAAAAAAAAACTCACCTTTTGATCGCTTTCGGAGTCGCTTGAGTTGGTAGACGACGATGGCGACAATGAGTGGTACGACGACTGCTGGCACGAGAATGGCTGCAATCCAAGCCTTGCTGGACCCAGATGAAGTATCTTCCGACATTGTTTCCATTGTGTTTGTGTACTGTAAATCGCTGGCAATGTTATTATACTGTGAGAAATTCGAATAGGACAAACCTCACTTCCTTTTCTCTCTATAAAAAGAATAATCCAGAATCAGGGAATCCTGAAGTCTTATATTCTTTGAAAGAGCTCTACCGGAAATTAAAGCCAAGGTGAGATATTGCTGGAGGAGATCAATTTGTCAGAGAGTATCCGAAAGAGTTTGTAACAGATTTGGTTTCTTTTTTTGTGAAACCGGATTTTTTTTGTTCAGCGCGTGCCAGCGGACGAGCGTGCTACCTCATGTGAAGAGGTTTATTTGAGCTTGACCAGTATTTTGTGTTTGTGTTTGCATGATTAATGTCTCCATAAGATTTCATACATTGGACGCAAATATGTTCGAAACATTGGCCGTGCAAAGTCATTAAACTATCGAGGGGAAAAACTCAACTCAGCTGCAAACAAGCACCCACAAGCAATCAACAATATTAGAGTGGTTTAAGATTGAGAGACATTGCTGATTCAGGAACAGACTTACATCCTGAACTTGGCCAAGGTATATCGACTGAATTCTACCGAGAGCAATCTAGAGAACCTGTCGTTGATTATTTTTTTTTTTGATTCTTTTCGCTTCGGCCCACATGAAAACGGCGTTTGGATTTCAGATCAGTAGACATGATATCCTTTTGTGACACAAAAACGCAATCAACTTGACACACCATCCTCCCAGCAACGCATCAGACCCCAATCCCAATGCTGGCCCTCTGTGCCCGAGCCCAGCCCTTTCAAACGACCAAGGCATAGAACCATCTCCCTAGAATAAAAAAAAAAAGGCCAAAACGATATAATTCCATTACATGTATTTTTAAAACAAGAATAGCCACACACGAATGAAGACAAACGAGCGAGTTAGATGCAGGTACGCCAGAATTATTAGGGGATGGCAGAGAAAAGACACAATCCCAATTTTAAATTTCGAAATATGGCGTAAGTTGAATAGAAATCTAGAGGTTGGATTGTGCTAGCAGGTGATGGGCGAATGGGCCAGAGGACTGGGCCAGAGGGATGAAGTAGCGAGATCGAGATGAAAGTTAAATAAATAGAATGTACAGCTTTTTTTGATTGCCAGCTGGAAGGTTGGCTCTTTGATTGCTTTTTTTTTTCTTTTTCTTTCTATCGACCAGGCCAGATTCTTCCATCCCGAGCTATTTGCTGGAACGCCTGGGTTGCCGACGAAAACGCTTTCGCTGCGGCGTTGGCGGACGCCGTCGAAGCCGACGTCAAGAAATCCGCGCCCGCAGTCGCTGCCCCCGACCCACTACTTCCCCCCGCCAGCGACGACGACGAAGCGCCGGCCAGCTTGCCCTTGTTGGCCTCGTCCACCGTCGCCACGATCTTGTTGATATTTGTTTCGACCACCATGCCTCCTTGCACAATCTCCCCCAGCACGGTCTGCATGACCTGCCAGCCAAACACCAGGTCCAGCTCGCACACGTTTTGAAAACACCATTCCAAAGACTCGACAAACACCTGGATCAGGTCTAGAATGCCAAGCTCGGACTCCTGGTCGTCCACGATGAACACAAAGTATAGGGTGGCGTAGTGACGGTATATCACGCGAATCTCGTCCATGCCGTCGAGCAGTGGCGGTGGCGTCAGAAAGGAGCACTGATTAGAGGTGCGGGTAGACAGGATGGAGTGGACTTGCTTGAGGAGCAGGGTCTGGGTCGACAGGTCAACCGGAGTGTAGAATTTCATGAGCCGCGGCTGGCCATTGTTGTTTACTGAGCAGTGTTAGCATTGGTTTATAGTAATTAATGGATGGTCCTACCTATTAACACTGAGTGAATCATGGGGTCGTTGTATTTTGTGTCTGATGCTTCAAAATGTCATGGGAGTTGTTGACTTGATGGTGCCTATACATGGCTGTTGTCTGTAGTAGTGTTGAACATCTTGCAATGGAGACAGAAACGTTTGTCATCAATGTGTCAGCATGACATAAGACAATTACATGATTTCCCGGTATTTTTGGTAAAATTTCAATTTTTTCATTTTTTCGGAATTGCCCGGTTAGAAGTTTAGTCAGCGTCCATTGCTTAGTCATAGATATACCTTGTCACGGTGACATTCGGCAGAAAAGCCTCGGCTCTAAGGATCATGCCCTTGCCCTGTTGATAGGGTGAGGCTGGCTTCGCTTATATAAATATAAAAATTTCAATATATCCGAGCAATCGGGGGGATATATAAAAATATATATATATATGGCAAAAGTGTTCTTTTTGGACGATAACTCGGGGCTTTGACTCAACTTGGACTGGCCTGAGTAGTTTGGTTGCAACCCGGGAACGATAGCAGGATATGCAGCAGCAGCAGCAGTCAGTCATATTTTTGCCTGCATATTTTTTTTTCCCCAGACTTTTTGTGGGTTGCTGTGTGGCCGACAATAAATCCGAGGAAGTTTAGAACTCAAGAGCCAAAAGAGACTCCATATGGGGACGACAAGAAAAGTCATTTATATACAGGTCCTGATAATACTTCAAGGACCAAAGGATGATGATGATATGTATGATAGTAATAGGATCAGTTGCTATAAATCAGTAGTGAAAATGGTCTTTTCATGTACAATGATGATGAGCAACAACAACAACAACAACAACAACAACAACAACAACAAGCACATGAACATGGAACATCATCTACCACCACTATGACCACCACTATGACAACTGCCATTAGATGGCCAATGCCATGATCTTTAGTATCATTTTGATCAAGAACAATAGAATCAACGACCGAGCTTCTTTTCATATTGTTTTATATAAAAATGGCATTGAAATTCATATAAAATTCATCTAAAATTCATAAAATTCATAAAATTCATTGAAAATGCCGAAACTACGCAACTCTCCATCTCGGATGTTTGCGCTTTATTGTGCTTTTTCACTCACTTATTGGCTGGCTGAACGTGAACGAGCCTTTTGGCACCTCCATGTTTCCTCCGCAATTTATAAACCATAAAATTCCCTGGCAAACTTATAAAAAGAGCCCGCTTTCCCTATTTTTCTCTCTTCCTCCTACTTATCATCAGCAACATAAAATCAATCAAAAAAATGGTCGTCCCCACCAACACCCTCTACCAAGGCATCGAGATTAGAGCCCCCATTCCAGACAACGCCCGCCACATCCTCACAAAGGATGCCGTTGTCTTCTTGGCTACCCTCCACAGAACCTTCAACGCCCGCCGCAAGGAGCTCCTCGCCAAGCGTGTTGCCAGACAGGCCGAGATTGATGCCGGTGCTTTGCCCGACTTCTTGCCCGAGACCCAGTTCATCAGAGATGACAAGATCTGGCAAGGTGCTGTTCCCGCCCCTGGCCTCGAGGACCGCCGTGTCGAGATTACCGGCCCCACTGACAGAAAGATGGTCATCAACGCCCTCAATTCAGACGTCTACACCTACATGGCCGACTTTGAGGACTCCTCTACTCCTACCTGGTTGAACCAGGTCAGCGGCCAGGTCAACCTCTACGACGCCGTCCGCAGAACCGTCACCCTCAAGACTCCCCAAAAGACCTACTCCTTGAGAAAGGACAAGCCTTTGCCCACCCTCATTGTCCGCCCCCGTGGCTGGCACTTGGATGAGGCCCACTTTCTCGTCGACGGTGAGCCCATCTCTGGTGGTATCTTTGACTTTGGTCTCTACTTTTTCCACAACGCCAAGGAGGCCATTGCCCAGGGCTTTGGCCCCTACTTCTATCTCCCCAAGATGGAGTCTCACCTCGAGGCCCGTCTGTGGAACGACATTTTCAAGATCTCCCAGGACTGGATTGGCATTCCCCGGGGCACCATCCGCGGTACCGTGCTGATTGAGACCATCTTGGCTGTCTTTGAGATGGACGAGATCATCTACGAGCTGCGCGAGCACTCCTCTGGCCTCAACTGTGGCCGATGGGACTACATCTTTTCTTTCATCAAGAAGTTGAGAAACCACCCCGAGTTTGTCCTGCCCGAGCGTGGCGACGTCACCATGACCGTCCCCTTCATGGCTTCTTACGTCCAGCTTCTCATCCAGACCTGCCACAAGCGTGGTGTCCACGCCATGGGCGGTATGGCCGCTCAGATCCCCATCAAGGACGACCCCGCTGCCAACAAGATTGCCATGGCTGGTGTCTACAAGGACAAGCTCCGCGAAGTTACTGCCGGCCACGACGGCACCTGGGTTGCCCACCCCCAGCTGGCCAGCATTGCCCTTGAGGTCTTCAACAAGCACATGCCCACTCCCAACCAGATCTACCGCCGCCGCGAGGAAGTTCACGTCACGGCACGCGACCTCATCAACCCCTACATCCCCGGCGGCAAGATCACCGAGGCTGGCATTGCCAAGAACCTGTACATTGGCCTGGGCTACATGGAGGCCTGGCTGCGCGGCGTTGGCTGCGTGCCCATCTTCTCGCTGATGGAGGATGCTGCCACCGCTGAGGTCTCGCGCTCCCAGCTCAACCAGTGGGTCAAGCACGGTGTGACCACCGACGAGGGCAAGAAGGTCACCAAGGAGTACGTTCTGGCTCTGCTGGACGCCGAGGTCAAGAAGGCTGCGGCCAAGGCTCCCAAGGGCCACAAGTACGTCCAGGCTGCTGCTTACTTGAAGCCTGAAATCACTGATGAAAAGTACTCTGACTTCTTGACGTCGCTGCTGTACGACCAGGTCGCCACTGTCGACTCGGTCGCTGCCAAGTTGTAAGCTCACTTCATCCCCCGGGTGCAAAACAAGATGCAGAAAATGGTGTAAAAAAAAAAAAAAAAGAAAACAAAAATAGGATTATGTAGTTAATGAAATTGCTTGAATGACTTTGCTTCTATCTCAGCTTCTAGCCTTGTTTGAACGTTTGCTTGAAATCGTTTGTGTGAACTCGTTAGCAAGGACCGGTCTGTGGATGGACTGTGTAATATAAGCGGCTTGATTGGGTCTCATGTCATCATACTCCCACCACTCTCTCACACTCCAAATTTTCAAAACCTCCCTTCACCTTGTCTTTATCCACCATTTGCCTTCAATCTTTAGTCTATTCATAGTGTGCAACCCTTTTGGTTCTTTTGAGATTTTGTACTTAAGCAGCGTACGGCAGGTTTAGCTCAAGTCATTCAATCAAGCATCCACAACAGCATCACAGCAACGGAAAATCAGAATGAGTCTGGGCCAGTGGATCAAAGCAATAGTCGCCGGCGGCAGCATTATCGGGTTCGGAGCCCTTAACTTTGTGTACAACACACCGACGGACGAAGAGCTCATTGCCGTAAGTACCTCTCCTCCACCCGGATCAACTGGTTTCTGGTTCAATGCTTGGATACTTATTTATTCACTGTGACTTTATAGTTGCTAACAAATATAAAACAGAAACTCTCGCCCGAACTCAGAAAAAAGTATTTCCAGGAGCGCGAGCGCCGTGCCTACATTTCTCAATGGGCCCGCCAGGAGGGTCTCAAAACTGCCCAGAGCAAGGACCCGATCTGGATGACAGGCGAGATTCCCAGCGGGCTAGTTGTCGGCGAAGACGGGCGGGGGCGCCGGCTCCCTGCCTCTAGCTCGGCAGCAGCAGCAGCAGCAGCAGCAGCAGGAGGAGGAGTTGGGTCAGTGCCGGCAACTGGGCTGACGGAGCAGGAAACGAACCATGTCCCTGGCGAGGGCCTGGCGTCGGTGCCACCGGCCCTGGCGCAGAAACATACGGAGTGGGCCATGAGAGAAAAAAGATTGAGAAATGAGGAAATGGAGGCGGAGAGGCTGAGGCTGAAGGAACTGGCCCTCAAGGAGGGCAAGTTATAGCCAGCTTGAACGGGTTGAACTTTTAAGCAAACGACGGGGCTTTTACTACTATCCTATTAATGAACCTATTTTTTTTTTTGGTCTTTTCATGTCCTATGTATATACCTTTTTCGAAACACAAATCGCAAACACAATACTCCTCTATTATCAATACCACTTGAGCTCCTCCAGCACAAACGGCATAATGACAACCGCGGCCGTCCACATCACCGTGAACGTCTGCACCAGCGCAACCGGGAACCCGACTAGTCCCTTTTCGCTGAAATTGCACTGGATCGCATAGAAAGCCACGCTGAAAAAGTGGTACAACAGCACCAGCGGCCGCGGCATCACGCCCGAGATGAGCGAGATCGGGCCGTCGACACAGCTGCCCCCGCGCTGAAAGTACTGGAAACAGCCCTTTTGCAGTATGCGCAGGTTGGCCGAGTCGCCGGCCGCAAAGAGAGCGTATAGGGATTGGGCGAGAATGTTAATGACGGAGGCAAGCGTCTTGCGGGACCAGTAAAAGTCGTCCAGCTCCAGCTCGACTTGGATCCAGTCAGAAAAGTCGGGCACGCTGGCCAGGTTTTGGCTGAGCTGGTACACGTCGTTGAGCGCGACTGTCATGCCGCCGCCTGTGAGGGGGTGCCGCATGTTCCAGGCGTCGCCGAGCAGCACCAGCCCTGGGTTCCGGCACGGGCTGGTTGGAAGAAACTGGTTGGGCATGACGCGGAACTGGCCGTCTAGAATGGCGGCCTTGAGGCTGCCCTGCAGCTGGTCCGGCACCGCTGGGAGGACCGAGTCGAGCAGGTGTTCTTTCATGGCGCCGCTGGAGACAGACGGCACGTCGCCCTGCAGGTCGCACAGAATGCGGGTCTCGTGCGTGCCAATCTGGTACACCAGAACCGGCGCGTGCTGGCTGCCCAAAATAACGTGCCCGCAGTTGGGGTGCGGCATGTTTGCGTCCTTGAGCACAAGCCCCACAAAATGGCTCTTGACAATGGGCGTTCTGGACGTGAACTCTTTGCGGAACTTGCTGGTGGTGCCGTCGGCCACAACCGTGAGCGGCGCAAAGTAGGCATGCGTAATTCCGGCCTTGGTCTTGGTGCGAACGCCCACAATCGTGGCATTAGCCTCGTCCCTGGGCTCCTCCTCCTCCTTCATGGCTTGGCTTTGTTTTTCCTCCTGCCCTTTGTGGATAATTTCAACCACAGTCTCTTCCAGCACCGTCACATTCGGTTCCGCCAGCATCAGCTTTCTGAGATTCATCACAAACCTTCCATGATGGAACGCTTTACCCTTTTCTCTCTCCTCTCCCTTTGCCGTAGTTGTTGCACCCGCCTTTTTGTTCTCAACTTTGGGGTACGGGATGTGCACTCTCTCCCCTCCAAAGAAGATCTCATACCCAATGACGTCGACAGCGTCAATGCCCTCTGCTGCCTTGGCCAGACCCAGTTTGTCCAGGGTCTTCATGCCCCCGGGCTGCATGAGCTCGCCGACAATGCGGTTGGGCTCGCTGAGGTCGCGCTCGACGACGAGGACCTTGCGGTTTTGGCGGGCGAACTGGATTGACAGAGACGGGCCAATGATACCGGCGCCGACGATAATGACGTCGTAATTAGTTTGCTGCATTTTTTTCAATAAAGAACAAAGCTTGCTGTGTGTATATATTCAACGCTTGTAAAAAAAAAAAAAAAAAAAAGAGGAGCAGATCAGAAAGAAAAGAGATAGCAGTTGCTATATATTTCACTCGAATACTATTTTTTTTTCCATCCCTTTGCTCGAATAAGCTGCAAAACACTTTGCATTCTATTTCATTACTAGTATACTTCATTGCAAAGAACGAATATAAAGAAAAAAAATCTCACCTGTTTTACAATCTGTCTCGTACGTTGGTCTTCGTTTATAAACGCGCGCCTGCGCTTCCAACAACCCGTTGGAACACAAAAACAAACTTTTTGCGTTTATTATGTGTGCCTGGGACTTTAATCATTCGAACTCAACTGAAATCTGATCTGATCTTTATTTAAAAATATGGCCTGCTTTTTTTTTGAATTTTCCAACTTGAACTTTTTCACTCTTTTTTTCAAAGAGATTAATAGAAGTTGGAGGACATGCGCTTTCTAGATCAAGTTACGAAAAGGAAGCCTTGAAAAGGTACCTTCCTAACATGAAAACTGGCAATTGAAAGATATAAAGGAAAGAGAACGAGCGTCCATGTAATGAGTTGAATAGAATGCTGAATTTTGATAGAGATGGAAACCATCAAAAGATTCAGCTTCAACACTGATCTCTGTCCTTGTTATAACTATGCCCATAATCAAACCAGTGTGCCTGGGATTTTAATTTAACTTGCTTAATAGTATTAAAGCGATTTCTGCAAAATTCACAATTACTACTAAATCTTCCGTTTGCTACATCTGCCTCGCATGAAGACTGAACCCCGGTCTGACGGCTCAGCAATGGACTTTGTACTACTCAACTCCAGTCCATTCTATGCACTAAACCTACTTGCCAGTGCTGCGCAAAGCTGATACCACACCAACATTGGCATTACAGCCTTTGCAAATCGGACCAAAGCTTAAGAAAAACCACTCTGCTTTATTTCTTTTTCAAGCTTGTGAACACACGCAAAAGGCTGCACCTCAGGGACTTTTGCACATGCCAAAGTGTCAGCCTATCTATTGTCATTGGCATACGACCGGTCTCTGAGGAATTCCGCGAATTCCATGAATTTAGAATTACAACTCAGGGATACCAAGAAAACAAACCTCCTAACACCACTTCTTCAGCCATAGCCTTTTGAGCTCTTAGAAAACATAAACTGGCCATTTTCTTTTGGCTTTGATTTTCGTTTGTTCAAGGTCACTGAATTTCAAATTCAACCAAGTGTCTCAAGCATTAGCCCACGACTCTAGGTTCATACCCAGCCTTCAGATTTCAGCATAGACGACTGATCCATGATCCGGCATCCCAGCAAGGACCCGAAAAAAAGAGAGTTACGTGCCTCGAGCCGGATTCGAACCGACGATCTCGTCATTACTAGTGACGCGCCTTACCAACTTGGCCATCAAGGCTGTTTTTATGAAAAATTATAGACACGTTTTACAATTTTTACAATTCAGGAGATACGTATTATGTTTACATAATATATTACTAATCAAGGGGCTTCTAGAATTTGGGCATCGGATTATCTGTCAACAATTCAATTGACACATGCACAGCCGTGTCGGATTGAAGATGGCTCATCAACATAGCTAGATATTTTGATACAACCCACAGTGCTTGATTATTTAAATATTAAAGTTGCAATTGTTTGAGTTTTTTATGACAAAGTCTTTATCAGCCATCGTCATCCTAGTTCAGTCTTTAGTCATATAATGAGAGGGTACAGTGTGACTAGGGAAATATTGATATTGACTTGCTACGTATTAGTTTGAAGTAAAACAAATAAGATGATAAAGAAATTGAGTAACTATTTTAACAGCGAGAGTTTTTTTTCTTGCCGGATATGCATCAGCCAGTACTAA
Organism: Geotrichum carabidarum; assembly: GCA_030556585.1. NCBI lineage: Eukaryota > Fungi > Ascomycota > Dipodascomycetes > Dipodascales > Dipodascaceae > Geotrichum > Geotrichum carabidarum. Next base: position 13,363 of record JAKTUH010000103.1, read on the forward strand.
GCCGCAAGTCTTCTAAATGATAATCTGGATCTTCTAATTAGATGCAAGTATTAAATTAAAGAAACTAACAATATGATTCTTGGTAAGAATGGATTACCAGGCATTTGCAGTTTGGAACGCTGAAACTATCGTAAATGATTTCAAAGTGTAACCCTGGAAGCCAAACTAAAATAAGCCTCTCAGTGAAAATATTATCACCATTAATGCCTGAGTGAATATCTGATTTCAAACACGGAGAGTCATGTTTAGCGTTCAGACAGGAATACTAAACTAGAATTGACTGTTTGCTCAGCTCGTTGAGGGAGACTTGAGAGAGAGACTACTCCATCTGGTTTACGGATCAGACAGTAATCAGGCTATTGTAAGCTAGAAGATGCATCAGAAAAGCTTTGTAAATGAACTGGCAAAAATTTCATGGAATTCAGTAGGGCGAACAGACTAAACCAAATGCTAGTTTAGCTCATTCGCTTATTTATCATTGGCTCATTAATTAACCTATTCTGAACACTAAGCACATTTGGTCTGCAGATGTGCTGCAATACTTACTGAATTGGTCAAGATCTCAGATGGGACCCACTCTGGTATATATCAAGGGTTGCCTGCTACTGACAACACAGGATTTTCTGATGGCAAGAGTCTCAGTCTTTTGTTCCTGAATGAATGTAACCTTGATATTGTATTTATTGGCAATACGTTAAGGCGCAAAGGTGTATAAGTTGCAAGTAATTCTAGAAAGAAGCGGCAAACTGGACCCTTGGAAACCAAGAGAACCTTAGATCACACAAACCAATCAGGTTAAACCCAAGTTGCCATTATCATTGAAAACCTCCTCTAAGAGTTTCGGTGATTTTGAAAGCGCTCAGATTCGCTTGAAACCTTAACGATCTGCACCGCTTGTTTTACATATACTGCCAACCAGTCGCATATGAAAAAGTAAGAGGAGAGAGTTAAGCAAGTGGAAGTTGGAAGCTTGAGGAAGGAGAACTTGAGTTCAAACTAGATAAAATTTAACTCATGATTCTTTTCCTTCAAGTTCCCTCAGTTTCAGCTCTTAAAGTAGTATTTAAAATGTACATGAGCATGCTCTGGATATCATACTTTGGATCATTGATTCTTTTCATTTTAGAATTTAAATACATTTGAATTTTGATGATTCGTTTAAAGTTGCACAGTTTCGATTTGTATCAGGGTGCTTGCCTATTTTGCTCCACTCTATTCCATCTAATAGGGTAAGGCCAAGGATTTACGTCATGGGCCAAACGAAACAGCACAAATAGACCTGAAATTCTCTTTTGACGAGACCTTCCCTTCAATGGCTGTCATGATAATTTCGCCAAACTTTACAAGCTTACAGGTTCTGTTAGTTTCACAATTTAGAGGCTACAGATCTGCAGTAATCCTTTGTGTTGCACCCCATTCTCAAAGCTTTCACACATTTTGCTTTATTCGGAAGGACTTATATCAATTCTACGACTTGCTTGCAAAGCAGCCTCGAAGTTCATTTGACCCATCACAATTTTCATTCAACAACGGTCATTTGTCTTCTTCAGATCGAGTTAAAAAGTTGTTTGGTCAACTCGGGTCCCGCCAAGACCGGCGCCTGGAGGCCCAACGCCATGCCATAAGTATTGCGGGACTGAAGCTGAGCCCAAGGCCACTACAACCCACCAACTGCTGTATGAGTGGGTGTGTCAATTGCGTTTGGGAGCTGTATAAGGATGAGCTGGCTGAGTGGAAAGAGAAAAGGGCAGAGATCAAACGGAAATTGTTGTTTGAGCAACGGGATTTGGAGTGGCCTGTGCAAGTACTAGGCCCGGAGCCAGAGGGGCGGCAGTCGGGCCATACGGCGGGAGATCGAGCTAAGTTGGAAGCAAAAATAGAGGCAGACAAGAATGCAGATGATGACTTGGATGTTGGCATTAAGGCGTTTTTGAAAATGGAAAAGCGATTGAAGGCAAATCGAAAAGCAACTCAGCAGGAACAGCAACAACAAAGGATGAATACCTAAATCACAGATTTTTCTTTTTTTTTGTTATTATTTCAACTAAGCAAGAACTTGATTAATATTGTCAGCCTTTCCTATATTTTGTACTATATCAATCATTCAATTCATTACTAATTTTAATTAATGTCTATCATCTCATAAATCATTGTTTGTGGCCTCCAACTACATCTCGAGTGATTGGCCCTATGCGACTTAAAGCCTTCTTAGATGGTCCCTTTACATGAACTGTCGCAAGTCTCCTTCCCTGGTCTGGTGTAGATCCGATGGAGTCAGTGTCAAATATAGGTCGCGAGAAAATGGCTTTAGGCAGTGATAATGTCCACTTTTCTTGATCAACAATCGCCAAAAACCGTTCCTGCAACTGGCATGGCTGTAATTCAGTCCGAGATCCAATTAGTAGCAACTTTTGCTTGGCTCTAGAAAACCCAGATATTAGCTTGCGCCAATACTGTTCCAATTCAGTGGTATTGTTGTCCGCGAGGCAAATGATCGTGCATGTCATTTCGCTTCCTTGCCATCGATCTAAAGTGAGCACTGCACCCTCTCCGCCTTTTGGCAGAAGCATTCTCAACTCTTTTAACTGTGCACGGTTCGTACAAAATAAACCAATGTCTGTTTCCGGAACGCCGCTGGCGACCAAGGCTTTCTTGAGGCAAACTGCCACTTTGGCCTGTACCATGCCTTGTCTTGCTCCCATACTATCAGTCTCGAGAAGCAACACTTTAGAACTGTCACAGTTAGAAAAATCCATACCACCTATCCCAAAATGTATACATACTTGATTAGCATGACTTTTTTAAGCCAGTCGTCAGGACTAGCTTGTACTGCTGCTGGACTAGTGATGCTTGCAGAGTCAGGATTTAGCTGATCGTCAGACAGCAGCTTGTTGAGAAGCTTTGCTACATCATCGCACATTCTATACTGATGTCCCAAAGTTGTGACACTAAAAGAGTGGCTCTTGCTTAACCTTTCAAGTAAGCTATCATCAAAATAAGTTGAGTCTCCAGCTAAAATGAACTTGTCTGCATACTGAATCGGCCCTAAAGAACTTGCCAGTGATATATCTGCCGCATCGTCAATGATACAGTAGTCAAACCTTCGACGACAGAAAAGCCAATGAGATAGTCCGGAGCAAGAAACTGCCACAATTGGTCTATTCATATATACATTCTGCAGTTGTTCTCTGCTTTTCATCCAGCCTGGCATGAACTTATGTATATCGGAGTGGATTCCGTATTTGTAACCCAACCTCAAAATAGATCTTTCACAATTCTTGAGCTTTAGCAAAAGGCTGTCAACTGATGAATTTGAATTCGAAGCGACTAAAATGGTCTTTCCTTTAGCAACGAGATATTCAATGAGAACAGCAAGAGTAGAAGTTTTCCCTGTCCCTGCTGCTCCCAATATCAATGCATAATCCTCAGCAGCTAGGCATTTTTGAACTGACGTCAATTGGTCCTTATCAAGCTGAGAATGGTGAAATGGCTCAACAGAACAAAATTTCGGAACTCGGAGATCCACAACGAGTTCAGCATGTTTGTTGAACATGAGAGTGACGAGATTATTGCGAGCCAGATTCATCGTATGCGCAAACTCGTTCTTATCGATTCGAAATTTTGTTGAAGTAGTACTTGACCGATTCGAGTTCGGATTAATCAAGCATTTATATGCTTGATTATTATGCTCATTGAATCCGGGCATTTTCTGTAAATGTTCGGTAAGCGGTTTATTGAGACTGACCGTTATTACCTTTGAAGTAACTTTCATCAATGAACCAGTCGCTAGACATGTGTGGCCATGCTCATCCGATACAACAATGTAGTCACCCTTCAGAAACTCATTGTTCACATCAAAGTCCCCAAAGACTGGATTTCTTCGGAAAGTGTGGATATACCTATCACTGTAGTGGTACTGCGGATCCTGAGAAACCTTTAGAATTTGTAGCTTTCCAAAACAACGGCCGACCTGCTCACGTTCAGAGCTAGTCATAGTCCACAGTTCTTTCAAGTGATTTGTCATAAGTGCCTCTTCTTTTGCAAGCGCACCAACATGTTCCTTGAAAAATGCTAAACGAGTAGGCTGGAGGTACTCCATATAAGGCTCAATAGTCGGTTGTTCCATCGTTCCAGCGTATTTAAATACTGCACAAGAATCTGCGTAATCACAAGTTTCACACAAGTGTTCATCAGTAGTCATAGGAGGCAAGTCTGCCTTATTATTTACTGCAACCGCTAGGCGATTTCTCTGAATCATCAAATCTCGTATTTCACTTTCAATCCAGGGGAGCCGAATTGTTTTTCCAGTCTCAGTATAGACGAGAATTCCGGAGTTTATGTCAATGTTGTATCTGTCAGCCAAAAGTAAAGCATAAAGAGTGGTTTGCGCATGATGCCCTATTGATCGAATATTTGTCGTGGAAGATTTGATCTCCAATGGACACAAAAAGTTTCCTTCCTGGCCAGCATCTTTGAGGTGCGCCTCAACAGTCGCATCGCTTATACCCTTGAGCCCCAATGCAGGAGACCATAATTCGTCCTCTGTCTCTATGATTTTGCGAATAGACATAAGTATCCGTGATCTGGTCCGATGATCATCTACCAAGGCAAGAGGATTTGGAGTGTTCGAAATAAACATAGCGCCCCACTCGCGAATCTTGGGCACTTTTGTTAGCATATACTCAGTGGCAACTTCAGGGGTGACGTCACAAAGATATAACTGTTCAAGAAAATTGGTCACCAGAATTCCTATTTTTCGTATCATCAACTCCCACGTAAAATTGTTTGTAGTTAAACAAAACTGGAAAAGTTCATGAATCATGGATCCATATACCATGTGAATGTTTGTATCTCCTGGACCCCTCAATCGCGTTTGAAGGATTGTTCTTCGCATGCAATAAAAACTATCAGCGACATTTGTACATGTCATTAAACTGTCAGGGTGAAGGACAAGCATATTCTGTTCGTTATCAATCACAACAGCAGGCTCAAGGTTTCCAATCAAGTTGATAATATCATTGGGCTGAGGAACAGACTGAAGCCAATTATCACGCAAAATAATAATATACTCTTGATCCTTCAAGACTGCGGTCAAACGAACTTCTTCCAAGGTGCATTCATCTTGAGAGCTTAATGTTTCTAGAACCTTGGTTACTCGTAACCTATGAACCTTTCTATTTCTGATTGCTGATATGAGAGAGGATCCAATGACGCTGCCCGTCGCACTTTGTGAATCAGATATAGAACTTTTGAAGCTATCTGGATTGAACGAGTCTAATTTTATGGACTTGGAATCTTCGTAAAAAGTATCAAACTGCTTCACAAGTTCATCATCATCAAAACTCAAATCGCTATCAAAAAAGTCTTCAATATTAATGTCCTCCATCATAACGCTGTTAATTTGTGTCACTGGCTGTCTGTGCAACTTTTTAGACTGTAGCTCATCCAAAACAAAACTTTCCAATACATCATCAGCCAAATCACTGCCAAAAGTTGACGGAGGAGGATAAGGGTTTGGCAGAGAGAAAAGATGATCTGTGTTTAAGGATTGGATAACAGTTGGAAGACTTGCTAGACTTTCTTTATGAGTTGGGGAAGGTGGCATTGCTGCTATTGAAGGAACTTCAACTGGAAACGAGTCTTGAAAAATGTCTTCAAGTGTATCGGGATCTGTTTCAGACTTCTGCTCAGACATGTCCTCGGATTTTTCAGCCGTAGATTCGCTACAAGAACTAGGTGGAACAATTCTATCAGCCAAATTTAAAAGTCTTTTCACCTTGGTTGTTGTATCAAAAATTGCTGGTGATGTTGCAGATCGGATCAATTCTCGCTTCTGTAGTTTTGAATGTTGAAATGATTGGACTCCAAGTTTGCGCTGACCTGGAGCTATAAGATTCTTTGAAGAAGCTTGCAAAGAATGCAAATTGATTGCAAGGTCAAACCTAGGCTTCATAGGCGTTGTTGGCAGCACTTCGGCATCGGATTCTGTCCGTTTCTGTTTCTTGTGTACAGATACTAATAACTCTGCAGACTCTGCAGGGTTCGAAAGAGAGTTATTGACGACAGTATTGGGGTCTGTTGCAAATTTAGCGATCAGATCGGTTTCTGGGTCTGTCGTTGGCGCGAGTTCACAAGCCAGATCCTCGTTGACAGAACCTTGAGAGAAAGAATAAATCGACCTTTTACTTTGAGTCCCGCCAGGCATTTTGGTTTGTGTCGAAACGTCCCATGATATTTGTGTCCCTTCGAATGAATTTGGGTTCCTAGTTGGCCTCAACACATTGATTTGCTCGCCTTCAGTATCCTCCTCAATTGCATCTGACCCTTGCGTTAAAGAGAGCGGAATAAAGAGGGAAGAATGTTTGATTTTCGATGGCTCTGAGAGTTCCCGTTCAAGAGCGCCCGTTGAAATGTCAAGTTGATTCAGATCGGAATTGCATACCTGGCTATCTGGGGTACTGTCTGGGCCCTCTGGAGATGCAGAAGCCCTGTCTCTCTTGATCATTATTAACTGACATTGTTCCATCGTTAGCAATCATTAAATCTTAAATTTAACCTAGAGAAACGTAATCATCATACCCTATAAGCGATCCATTTGTTCCCTTGAGTTTTGCTCTAAATGAAAATCTCTTACGCGACAGATTTCGCGTTGACAATACCAAATTGCCTGCCCTAGCCCATACCAAGATACATACATTGAGATACATTTACATTTCATCTATATACAGTAGAACCCAAGCAATTGTAAACTTTACCTGCAGCATCAGAGAGCTTTGATAGGAAATTGTTATTGACTATCAGCTGCTGAATGAATCATTTTCAATCTTCTAGATTGCTTCTGGTTCTGGGCACATTTTGAGTCATTTTGTCTCGAAAAATATGCCGCTTCTAAATATCTTCATAATAACTATATAGAAGCAAAACCGTTGACTCAAGAAAAACGGCAGTATAAGTACTTCAAGCATCCGCCTCACCATAATTCACAACACACATCAGTCATTCTATTCTATACATTGAAAAAAAAGCCTAGATGGTCCTCAAATCACAAAAAGTTGTCGTTGTCGGAGCTGGAGTCATTGGGCTCACCTGTGCTCTTGTTTTGGCCAAGAAAGGCTACAAGGTGTCGGTTCTCTCTGAGACTTTCCCGCTCGACGACAAAGATGCAGCCCAGGACTACACTTCAGGCCGTGCAGGCGGTCATTTCAGGCCATTCCCGTCTGAGTCTGAATCTGATCGCCGTGAAAGAGATTACACAAGAGAGACACTGAGAGAGTTTGAAAAAATGGCCAAGGAGTTTCCTGAGTCTTCAATCAGGATCATCAAAGGCGCAGATTGGCTGGAATCGCCAAGCAAAGGATATCAAGAGTTGGATGTATCCTATAGTGGAGGGCTGTCCAACTTCCAAGCTGTATCAAATGACAAAATGCTTCCTCCGGGGGTGAAACTGGCTTGCTCGTACGATACTTGGGTTGTCAACGCACCCATGTATGTTGAATTTCTACAACGAAGATTGGGATACACTTATGGTGTTGAATTCAAGCGATTCAAACTCAGATCATTGAAGCAAGTATATTCACTTTACAGTGATATTGGAGGGATCATTAATGCTACTGCGTTTGGTCTGCAGTATGCTGGGGGATACGACCCATTGACATACCCCATTCGAGGGCATATTCTTGTGCTACGGATTCCTCCAGACAACCGTTATGTGAATGAAACTATCACTCATCAAGGAGCAGATGGATCCTGGACCTACGTCATTAACCGTCCTTGTGACGGCGGCTGCATTCTAGGCGGCACTAAATACGTGGATGACTGGGATCCTGAGCCCAGGGAAGCCGATAAGCAAACCATTATCAATCGAGCAAGAGTGCTTTTTCCGGAATTGTTCGTGAAGGAAAATCCAGATGGTACCAAAGATGTAGACTTTATCAAGAGTGTCGTGGGATTCCGCCCAGCCCGTAAGGGCGGATCGCGAGTAGAGCTGGAGAAAGTGGGCGATAAGCTTCTTGTCCATGCATATGGAATTGGGGGAATGGGATTTGAGACTTCATTTGGTCTAGCGCTTCATGCTACAAAACTCTTGGAAGAAGGCCTCTTGAGCAAGACACCCTCTTCTCTATAATCTATATAAACGCTTAGATAACTGCATTGTCCGCCTTTAAGTTCAAAATTTATCAATCTATCTAAGAGAAATCTACTGGGTATTCCACTACTTAATGCTATACAAGGTATAATACCAATTAGAACAAAAACAAGAAAAATAAAATTGCGTACATGATGAATGAATGTCAAAGTCTTCAGAGACCACCCTATGAAAAATCTCCAGACTATCCTAAGCAGAAGCTCCAGATGCTCCAGCGTTGACTCCAGGACTAGCTTCAGTCTTGTCCTGCTTCATGACTCCCTCGCCGCGACATAGAGGACATGAGTTCCGTCCTGTAATGAGCCACTGGTCTATGCACTCGCGATGGAAAGTATGCGTGCATTGCGTCAACTTGCGACATTCTTGATCGAGTTCAAAATCACTAAGACAGATTTGACACCGCCCTTCAACTGTCTCGTTTATTACCTCTCCATCCTTGTTTGTACCCTCAAAATATGTCAGTTCACCACTTGAGCTGACGACCTTGAGTAACCCACCGGCCTCCTGCACTTCTTCAGCAGTGGCTACTGGCGGCTTAACCTGACCCATGAAAGACTCCAGAACCATCAAATCTTCGTAAGAAGGATCATCTGAAAATAAGGTCGGTGCTAACAAGATTGGGTGATTTTCTGGATATGTACCACCGAAAACATACACAATCCATGACTGCCGAGATTGGTCATTACCTTGCTCCGGATCCGAGTCTTGGTCAGCTTCTGTAGATTCATTGTCATAACGGTCGTTAAGAGTGTTCATTGGGACATTTGGTGAAATGTTTGATGATTGTGTTAAAGTTGGTCCAAGATCTGATCGTAACCAAGAGTTCGGCGTATTGAACAGATCCTCATCTTCATCATGGTCTGAACTATCGAACATGCTAAACAGACCACCACCTTCACTTCGCCTTCGTTGGGGTCGCGGAGAGTCTTCATTAGTAGCTGGATCATTTTCGACAGCTCGGACTCCAACAATTAAAATTGGAACCATGTTAGGTTCATCACCCTCACTCCTCTCAGAGGAAGAAGTAAATCGAAACATTCTAAAAAAGTTCATCGCTCGTCGTGGTGAAGATTGATGTGCATTATACAAAGAATTGGAGAGCTCAGTGGCAATCAAGCCACTGCGCAAACCAGCAAGGAATCCCTCAAAGGAATTGTCCGAACCTTGGCTGTTGTTGTTGATCGTAGTAGGGGAAGATGAAGACCGTCCAAATCCGTTGCCTCGCAACAGATTGCTATTTCTCGATCTGCCATTCTCAACAAGTGAAGACGCAGTTGCAGTTGCTGCAATGGCAAGAAGCCGCGCCAATACGGTGGCCTGGTCCTCCATAACTGAATCACGAGTCGAAGGGTGTGATGACCTCACAGGCTGGGTAGGTTGGTCATTAGAGTTCGAAGATGACGCTGCATTCTGGTTAGAGCTGCTTCTTGGGTGGAAAAACCTATTTGAAGGTCGTTGCAAAATAGAGGGAATAGCCGGACCAGATGGAGTTAGTGAAGAAGATGAAGTTGAAGTCGAAGATGACTGCATATAGCTTCTTAAAGGACTTGAGGTCTGTGGCTCATTCAAGACTGAAGTCGCTCCGCTGGGAGTAGGAAGTGCAGATGCGCTCCTGGAAGGTGTTGATGCAAGAGTAGGTTCGGGAGAGAGTGGTAGCGAGGTTCCTGTTGAGCTTGATGAGCTTGATGAGCTGCTATTGCTAGTAGGCATGAGAGTCGACATTACATATGACCCCATCTGCGCAAGGCGGGATCTGACTGTTGATGTTCTTGACATGTGACTTCGTCGTTTAGGTTGGTTTGCACTGGTTTGCTCTGGGCTGCTTGCTCTGCGACGCCTGCGAGAAGAGAAGGACGACGTCGAGGCAGACACTGGCTGAGTTGGTACAGAGACCGGTTCTGAATGCCTAGGAATATTATGGGGTGGCATTGTCCTCCGCCTTAACCGCAAGTTACCTAGCGAGGACAGGATGCTGCGTGCAGTCGTTTGCGAACTGGTGGCGTTCCCAGGCGGAGGACCGCCCTGAGATGTATCCGATCTATTGCTCATTTGTAAATAACAGAGATGCTGGTATGACTAGAGACGGAGTAGAGAAATTTGAGCAGAGATCTGTGGTCTTATGGGAAGCGAGTCGATGTGTGGTTGCGCTCAAGATAAAGCCAAAAGTGATGTCTTTATTACTAAGGTCTTGGCTGAAGTGTGGAGCAGCAAGCGATAAGGAAAAAGCAGCTCGCGAGGTCAGAGAAAGCTGCTACGATAGGCCTACTGATATGGCAAGTGTTTGAAAACAATTGCTGAAGTAGTAGAAATGAAAACTTATTGGTGCTAGAGAAACTGAAACGGTGGCTTTGGATTAGAATTGTGAGACTTCCAAGGTTTTGTCCACGAGATCAGTACAAAAGGCGGTAATTTTTTTTTTGGCTGGGAGTTTGTCATCCCAACGTCTCTTGAGGGCTTAAGTTGTTGTGTCCACACAACTCTTGACTCGATACTCAAGACCTGTTTGCTCTTTCGTTTCAACTTGGTCTTTGAAAAAACCACTTGGCTGACTGAATTCATTTATTTCAGAACAGCTGAAAAGTCTCAATTCTTTTTTATAGTTCAGGTTCGCAACACAACTCAACCTTCTCTCTAGGTCTTCTGGCATGTCGAGCATGTCTAGCAGAAGTGGGCCACCCACTAGCCTACTGCCACTGCCCTGTCGATACAAAACTGTGGGTTCCTTTTTAGCTATGCTCATTGTGTGCTGATATTCTAGGGTAAAATTCTTGGTCGTGGGAGCTACTCGGTAGTCAAAGAAGCAGTTCATATTGAGACTGGGAAACTCTATGCGACCAAAATCATTTCAAAGCGCTTGATGCAAGGGCGAGAAAGCATGGCAAAGAATGAAATCATTGTGTTGAAGCGAATATCTCGAGGACACAAGAATATCTTGACGCTCGTTGATTACTTTGAAACACCAAACAACCTGTACCTTGTGACCGATATAGCTCGAGGCAACGAGCTGTTTTATCGCATCTACCAGAAGGGTTCGTTTTGCGAGTCTGATGCTGCAATCATAGTGAGATCCATTGTGTCTGGAGTAGAGTATCTACATTCTCATAACATTGTTCATCGGGATCTCAAGCCAGAGAATTTGCTGTTTCATACCCCAGCCGAGGACTCGGACCTAGTGATTGCAGATTTTGGGCTTTCTCGGATTATCGACGAGGAAAGGTTCCGGATGCTAATGACTACATGTGGCACACCTGGATACATGGCCCCTGAGGTCCTCAGAAAAAGTGGCCATGGGAAACCAGTTGATTTGTGGGCCGTTGGGGTGATTTGCTATTTTTTGCTGTGTGGATACACTCCGTTCGATCGCGATACCAGTTTTGAGGAGTTGCAGGCTATCGTGGACTGCGATTATGCGTTTGAGCCAGAAGAGTACTGGCGGGATGTCACCAACGACGCACGCGACTTTATCTCCCAATGCTTGCAGTTGGACACTGAAAAGCGTTTGACTGCAGCCCAATGTTTGTTGCACCCTTTTTTGGCCAAGCGCAAAGACAAGCCTAAACAGGAAGAACGTGGAGAGTGCGATCTAAGGGAAGAGATCAAAGAAGAGAGTATGCCCTTCGGGCCGGAAACGGCGGAGAACAATGCCCAGAACGCAGATGCAGCACAAAGTACAATAGCAAACCTGACGAAAAGGGAGCCAGATTTAGTGCCTATTACCTTGAATTCCAGCCTGAGTCTGTGTGGCCGCATTACGCCGAACTCTACACTGGATGGTGTTGTTCATACACCGCCGGCGGCAACCGCTGCAGTATTGAGTGGCGCTGTTAGCAGCACTTCCAGCAGCCAGGAGTCACCATCGCTGAGAAGCGCTTACAGCGTGGGGACCGATGCCGCACGCTCTACGCGCCATTAGCGGCGCTGACGCCGTTGCATTTCCAGCAGCCCTCACCTTGGAATACGAGAAAGGGTCAATATTAGGCGTTGTTTCTAACTACTTGGAGGGGACAATAGTCCCGCAAGCCCTTTGGCATTATATAGAGGCCTAGAGAAAACTCAAATCTGAGGTATCAATTGCTCACCTATTTGTAAGATTCATTATATTGACAATACTCGTAGGATCATGCTGCCGACTTCGGGTGGCGCGATGTTGGAGTATACGTGCACCAGTAGGCAAGAATCGGTGTATGCCGCCTCCTTGACAGCCGTAGAGGCAACAGAACCATCCCGTCAAATTGTTTTCAAATCGAGTGGCCAAATATTGCTCAGCGATTTCGTAGCTTCCATGATAACCCGCCAGACTTGGTTCATTTAAACGTAGGCTCTTCTTCTCTTCATGAGTACCCACTCATGGGAAGGCCCAGACCACATTAATTAGTCGAGGCATGGCATTCAATCAGTGGTGGGATTTGATTGGTTACGAGACCCTTTTTTTTTTCCCTATTTTTTTTTTCTTTTTTTTTTTTTTTTTTTTGTGCCATCGATCACCGGAATAAGTCTTCCTGTTTTGTGTTGCCTCTTTGTTATTTCGGCTACGCGCCGCTTTATGGGCAGAAAAACCGAAAGGATGTTGGCATAAATAAATCGATTTCTGAATTTGATGTGCATTTCAGAGTGAACATTAATGTCGATCGACAATTTGGTAATTTCTGTCGCTCTTTTTGCATTATTTATGCCGTTAATTTACATGTTTTATTGGCTAAAACATACTGGGGCCCCACGTGATATTTAGTTTTTCTGCCACACCGGAGATATCCTGACACATTGGCTTTATCTTTATCTCTACCAATCAAAAGCTGCAGATTACTAGTTGATTTCCTATTTAGGTAACTAAATCTGTATATATATATATCCAAGTTTGAATAATTTCTTTTTTCGTAAAAAGTTGCTGGAGAGCGGCGAAAAATGACTCTGCTGGGAGAAAGAAACCAACTGTAACATGGCCAATGTAATGGAAAAAACAAAACGAAACTTTTTTAATCATTTGGGTTGTACACTCTGCACAAGAAACAAAAAACAAAAAAAATCTACAAAATCTATAATTCCTCACTTTATTATCCACTTATTATGTTAATAGAACTCCAGATTTTTTTGGTTTTTTTCTGTTGATTTTTCTTCTTCTTCTTCTTCTTCTTCTTCTTCTTTTTCTGTTCTGATTCATGTCTAGGGTGGCCATTGGTTTAATGGTTCAGTAAAGGCAAATACTATGGCTTCCAATCGATAGAATCCCCTCCAGTTTACCATGTTTTCGAGTCTTCCCAGTAAGCAGTCCAGGACCTCAAGGGCCTGCGAAGGTTGCCGTCGAAGGAAAATCAAAGTGAGTTCACCTGAATCGTCTTTACATTTGCTCGTTTTACTAAAAAGTCTAGTGTTCTGGTGGAACTTCTTGTGAAGGCTGTCTTAAATTCAATGAACCCTGTAAATATCGCCAGCACTATCGCGCGCTCAAAGGAAACCCCATCAAAATGTATGCTCCACTTTTACTATGGCACTTTAGTATGCTAACCCATCCCTCAACAGTATCCATAACCCCACTGAGAGAATAAAAAGACGCAAATCCTCTACTCCAGCAAATGGACTACCCTCAGCCTCCCCAGAGCAAATGGCCCTGCCACTGGATATCCATCGGGATAGCGGCTTGTTTGGAACCGAATCCGCTCCTACTCCCAGTGCTAGCATGCTTAGCTTTCCCAAGAAGCGCTTGTCAAGCTGCTCCTCCTTAGCCTTTTCCTTCTCATCGCTGTCGACATCTTTGAGCTCCAACTGCAGCACCTTCAGCCCGTCCTCGCCCCTCAATACCCCTCCCGCCCAACTTTTCAATCCAATTGTGTTTTCTTCAACCGGAAGCTCCAGCCAGAGTAGTTCGCAAAGCCAGCCCTTGTCTATTGACTTTTCAGTCGACCCCAAATCACGGACCCAGTCAAGTAGCCAACTTCATCGTCTCCTGGCTCCCATCAATATTCCTACTCCTCCAGAAAGTGCCACTGGAATTAACTACAACAGCTCCAATCTGGTGGCAAGAGGCGCTCAGCTCAACTGGCGTATTCGCCGACAAATCCGCCAGCTAGTTAGCAGCGTGTCATTTCATTGCCCTATTGCCAAATTAAAAGGCCTCGTCGAATCTACCAGTGCTACTCGCTCGCGGGCACAGACAAGCCTTCCTGCCAGTTCCTCTCACTTAACTGAGCAGCAAATGTTACAGTGCCTTGATAGATACTTTGGCACTTACCACTTGATGTACCCCATGCTGGATCCAGACGCTTGGAGCCGGAAGGCCAAAACCGCATGGCGGGCCTTGGAATACGGTAGTATTCTATCTTTCAACCAGATCGAGCTTGCTATTGTATATTTGCTGGTAGCATTAGGGGCCAGCGAAACCGCAGACGCAAGTGGGGGCGGCGGCATGAGTGGATGGAGTGCCGAGTACTATCTCAAAACAAAGTGCATCATTCCCAACGTTCATGAAGTTCCCATCTGCTTGAGCATCACTCAGTATATGGTCCTATCTAGCATGTATCTGGCCGTTTCTTCGATTGTCTGCCCTTCGCAATCTACTGGAGACAATGCTGAAGTCTCCAAGCTCAGTTATGCAGCTGTCAAGTCAGCCACGGCGTTGGGACTCCACACGTTGATCGATTCAACCAAGTATGTGGACTTGCCTGCTTTGAATGCCCTCGAGTCTCACAGGACTTGGATTGGTGCATACTTGTGGAATGAGATGGTTGAAGCCACGATTGCATCAAACATTGAGCATTCTGAAGTTCTGGCAGCCAGTGCAACTACAGTCACAATGAACACCAAGGCTTTCTTGGATATAGGGTATCACAACTCGAGTCTCATTGGAATGCGAATGAAGTTATCTCTTCTTCGAGTGGACTATCTGAATCGATGTGCTCATACTCCTTGCACCACTGAAGAAATTGAGCGGTCATTGAGTTCTACGGTTGGTGATAAGTCACTGTTCCTTCAGTCAAATCCACCCGCCAATATCTCGAGTGGTATTGCAAGCAAGCTCAACAGAAGTATGAGTAAGGAGGAGTGGTACCATTTCCGAATTGTGTATTGGTATACTCGCGTGGCTCTGAATCTTCCATTTCTCATTGCGTCTGCTTGTGCCACCCAGCCTGGATTTGTAGAGGCCCAGGAATTCCGCAAAGGCAGCGACAAATGTGTTGAGAGCGCCAGTGAGCTTGTTAAACTTCTAACCAGCGGAGAAGACGGCGATCCCACTGGCACGTTCATTGACTGGAAGCGCGGCATTTTTTTTGACAAGTGCTCAAGCATTTTCTTGTTCCATGCTCTCTGCTGTGTACCCCACCCGAACCTGACCAACGCCGAGAGTGTGAAAACATTAAATCAGTGTGTCGAGGTGCTGGGATGCAGCAGCGACCCGTTCATAAGCGGTTTGCTTAGCATGCTTGGCGGAAATGAGGCCATTGGTTACAGTCTGGACAAACTGGAGGTTGCCAACCTGCTGCTTTCCAGAAACTCAAAGGCAGGTGAATCTGCTAGTTTTGCTGGTATATCAGGGCTAGATCAAATGTCGCTCTCGCCCTGCTCAACCCCCAAACAAGCAATCAGCCGACCGAGCACAACCCCGGTACAAGTGTGGCCAAGAATCATGAGCATTTTCATTTAAGCAAATGGAGAGAGAAAGGGGTGTTTGGAGTTTGGTGCATATGGGCACTTGATATTTATTAGGCATACACACATGGCAGCATTCAATGAGGAAGTTGAATATGTGTGTGATGAGCTGACGACGATGATGATTATGATGACGATTATTGTGTATAAGACGAAAAAAACTGAGAACCTGACCAAAAGAACACTCGGTGAAAGAAGATGTATGTGCATCTAGTATTTTTACCCTTTTGCCTTTGCTTGGCCAAGTTTGGGTGTGGTTCTGGTATTATTCTTGCAATTATATGAATTACGTATATTTTCCAAACTACTTTTTATTTATCTATTATTCATTAACTTCATTTTCTTGCTTGCACTCTCTCGATGATTCAACCAATAGGCAAGCTGGCTCATGCATACTTGGCCAACTTGGCTGGTTAGAATATCAAAAATCTTCTATGGTTGGCTGTCGGCGAAATATCACCGATAATCTCGCAGTTTGTGAGAAGCACAATAACGCACTTAATCATATCAAATTCTATTAATGTGAGGATTTTTATCCTTGAACTTTTAAATATATATTTTTTTCTCATATTCAGAACCGGTTGCAGGGAAATGATACCTGAGCTCAAAAAAAATTTAGACACGAAATGCAAGGAGCCTAAGGGATCAACGAGAATTGGTCTCAGATTTTTTTGCGATTACCTGAAGAATGTGAAGAGATTCTAGGGCATCACGAAAAATGCTTTTTTTGTCGGGTCGCCGGATTCCATATTTATGCAATGAAGGTGGATTAATGTACTATGAATGCTGATAATGATGTGTTTGGTGCATATGGTCGTTGCAAAAATTGTTGATCTTGATATGACACTGATACAACTATACTTACTTCAAATCAATCAATAGGAATATGCTCTTAATGAGTACTGTGTCTTTTCTCCATGTAATGTGATCATTGTGTCAAATCCACATATGGTTCATGAACCAGCAAAAAACCAGGTCATCAATTTTGAAACCATCACCTTTTCTCAACGATAATTAATCTTTTGCATCTCTGCACTTTTACATTTTACAATTTATTACAACAGATGATCCTAGGTTTAGAGCGTTAATCCTTTACAAAAATATGTATACGCAACTTCAGTCGCCATTCAGGGTCTACGCTTATGATCACTGTAATTACAAAAGTTACATACAGCACTCCATTCATTTTCAATGAAATAAATGTACAAATGTAAAATGGTTGACTATGCAGATGAATTCATATCCTGTGTTCAAGTCATTTCACCAATTGTTAGATTGCCATTTCTGTTTAATTCATATCCTAGTGTTGTATTCTTGCGAGGTCAAATAGAAGCAGTACTTTTAACATTTATAAATTTACTTCAGGTTATTCAGAAGTCAAAAGTTGTAGTGCGTAAGTTAGAACAAACAACTTGGTGAGAACAAAAACCTAGCAAGTGCCATTTTGCTAACCTTAACTATCGGCCGAGCAGAGCATCACCAGCTAATAGATTTTACTATAGTTTTCAAAGATTTAAAGCTTCGACATATAGCTGTTAACCAAAGTGTCAAAAAACATTATTTTCAACTATTTATGTGTGCTTTAATTCTGTTTGTTCAAACTGATGGATTACTCGTTATTGATTCTAACCATGCAACCTGCTTAAAAAATGTTGACAAGAAAGCTCATGCATCAAGCTATGTAAGTTTTAACAATGCTTTTAGAAACATAAAACAAATCGTCAAAATAGTAAGGTAGAATTAGAGTAAAAAAAAACGGAATTCATATGATCTATGAAATTGTTTGTCAGAATGCTAATCACCGGTATTATTTCCTTCGGCACCTGATTGAAAAAAAAAAAAGAAAAAAAAAATAATCAATCCAAAAGTACCTTTCAAAGGTCAAGACAAAGTAAATGAAAAAAAATAATGTCGTTCTATGCATTCGCCTGTTGTTGTTGTTGGTGTTGTTGTTGCTCCATCAGTTTTCGTTTTTCCTTCAACCTTTTTTCCGTCTTCAAGAACGCTTTGATGCTAACGTTCAAATCATCATCTGCATCTTTATCTGCCTCTATCTTTTCTTCCAACTTAGCTCTATCAGCAGCCTTATGAACCGATTGCCGTTCCTTCGGTTCCAGGCCCAATACTGCCACCGGCCACTCCAAGTCCTGTCGCTCAAACAATAGTTTGCGTTTGATCTCCGCCCGTTTCTCCTTCCACTCAACCAACTCTTCCTTATACAGCTCCCAAACGCAGTCAATACACCCACTCATGCAGCAGTTGTTGGGCTCCTGAGGCCGCGGACTGAGCTTCAAGCCAGCGATTGTAAAGGCCTGGCGTTGGGCTTCCAGAATCCGGTCCTGGCGGGATCCAAGCTGGCCAAACACTAGTTTCACACGATCTGTCGCCGATAAGTGACCATTATTGAATGAGAACTGAGCAGGGTCAAACGAGCTCCGCGGCTGTTTTGCAACCAGGTCGTAGAAATGGTAGGGGTTTTTCTGAAAAGTGCGGGATGTGTGGAAGCCGTGCCTTCGACTAGCAACACAGAGCCTTAGTGCGGATCTGCAACTACTGCTTCGTAAGGCTGGCACTACTTGCAAGGCTGTGTGTTTTGGTGAAACCATGGCTGTATTTTGTGGGGAGGTCTCATTGAAAGAGTTTGAAGGTTTATTTCTACTGGCTAGAGATCTATATGAGAATACCCTTACCCAGTGTATGAGATTTAGACCACCACTATTACGTGCTGAAGGCTTACCATTCATGAAAATTACAATACAAAAAATCAAAAATACAAAATAAAACCAATAGGCCTAAGACAAAAAGCAACTGCATCAAAAGTCATGGGATACATGATTAAATCTGGTTTAGATGGTGTAGATTTAAATATAGGTGTGAAACGCGTTGCAGGAGGGTCCTCCTTGAATATGATGATAGTGATGGAGGTTTCTGTCGACAATGGATCAAAATGGGTACCACAAATGGCAGTTTTTTTGCTGGTTGTATAACTACAAGCAGAGTAATATTATTAGAGTAGAGCTCAAATGTTTTGGCTTGTCTGTTGAAAGAAGCAAGATGTTTAAACGGCAGTTCCAATGGGTCATGGAACATGATTGGTACATTAGACAATACGGAAGTAAGAAGCCAAAAAAAAAAATTGCAGAAAAAACGCAAAAATTAATTGATTTTTTAGAATTGATTTGTCTTAAGAACGGAGCATATTCAGTGGAAGTGGAAGAGCCAGTAGCAGCCTGAGAAGAACAGCTTGTGATCCAAGCACGTTTAACTCGAGTAAAAACTTTTGACAAAACCTTTCAACAATTTAGTTAACTTGAATCTGGACCGCATAGAAGTGTGTTTTACTCTTTTGCTTTCCATTAAAAGTGCTCTGAATTGAATTGACATGACACTCAATTGCTAACCTGCAATTGCAGATAAGATTTCGCAGCTCTGCTTTTGCAAATAGAAATTCCTAATTTTAAGAATTAATTTTTTTTGGGTAATTTTGAAATAGAAATGTTTACTGCTTTACTTCCATAGACAGTGTTAAAGATGTTCCTATAGGTAGTGACGGCCTTGAGAAACATTTTGAAGAAGTTGAATTGTAGGACTTACAATACAAAGGATTTACAATACAAAGTGGTTCAATGAGATTTTCTTTAGCCAGAGGGCAAGAATGACTGATGGAGGAAGGACCACAATTGAAATAAAGAAAAAAATCCAGCCCAAGGATACAAACTTGTGGAGCACAAACATAAATGACAAACTGAAAGTGTTTTCTAGGGTTGAGAGAAACATGGTTCCTGTACCTCAACATTCTTAGGTAAATTGAATGCTGACTTCAGATTGTGCTTGAGAGTGAAGGAATTTTTCTCAGATTGCTGCTGCATTATTTTTTGTATTCTTGTTGCGGTTATATTGATGTTTAAAGTTTAAAAGGTTGTCATGTTGCTGGAGTGAAATGCAACTGAGAGGTTTGTGACTTTTGCTCACTATTACCATGCAGATCAATCAGTTAAACTAGTACTTGTCCATGATAGGCAATAATATTCAGCCAATGATATAGAAGCAAACGATTTATGCTTAATTCTAAGCTTTATGCTTGATTCGTCTTCAATCAACTTCAATTTATGCGCAACTGCCTGTTTTTCATACATTGGCATATAAACTAGATTTCATTAATTAATGGATTGTCCCATTTCTCTCTCTTTCCCGTTCCTAGCACATTTAATTCTACTTTGCGTTATACCTTGAGTTATGATTTGAACCCACACTTTCAAGTAGCTCCTCAATTGGAACATCCTGGTCAGGTTTTTTTAAGGCTCTTCAGTCTATTAATTGTAATTAAGTGCAAAATCAATCATTCGCCACAACTCTATCTATTTATTGGGTTGGTACCCTTGCCAAATCCCTGTCAAATAGGGTATCACCAACTTGAAACCATTGGATTTAAATTCTTCCTTTCAGATTCAAGATCAAAAATCGTAAATTAAATTTTTATATTAAATTGTCTAGAATAGCTCTGACTTTATTGATTCTCACTTTTACCTTCTCAAGACGATTTCAATTTTTTCAAGTTGGGCGTTTTTAGATTTCAACATAACTTATATAAAAATAATGAGTTAACTAAAGCCAACAATTATTAAATCAACTCAAAATTACAAAATTCATTTCAGCTTCGTAAAAAACAAACAACTTCTATAAACAAATCAAACTCTAACAGTGGATAAAAGAAAACATTACAGCAATAACTCAATTAAATTCCACACTCACAAGGAGCTTGCTAGTTCACCTTGTATATTCCATTAGGACTGCTAACTCTGACAGTAGACCGCCTTCGTCTGATGCGGTCATTAGCAATCTTAGCCTGCTCTTCCTTTGTCATTTCACCTATGGGTGTATCAATAGCCTGGCCGTACATCACAGGTGTGTTGGATGCAGAATCGAATTCATCTACCACGGGTGTGCGAGGACCTGGAACCTTCTCCAAGTCCCATTCCCCGTTGCGCCTAACTGGACGTAGATGCTCAACATCCTCATCGCTGGAGTCGCCTGACTCATCGTCACCGTACTCCCCGTGGGAGTAGTCGTTTCCAGATGAAGCAGTTCGGTAGCTCTCATATTGATCTGAAGCGCTCCCACCCCTCTCCCCGCTACTCTGCATGGCAGCAGCTTTGTGAGAGTATTTCAGATTGGGGCTTTCAGCAATAGCACCAAGCTCTGCTGCAGCAAGATGGGGAACAGCGTTTGCGTAAGGGTTTTCGCTCTCCTCGCTAGATGAGTAACTGCCGATTGAGTTGGAGTTGGCAGTGTGTCGGCTATTGCGTTCTTGTAGGTTATTGAGACGGTCGCTATTGGCGTAGCTTGAATACTCAGAGTCACTGTCGCCGATGGGTTTCAGAATCGGAGACGAATTTTCACGACCTATGCCTGGCTCACCAGAAGTTACTGCATTGTCGCTGCCACTAACCATTCGCATGCTAATAAGCTCATCAGTGCCAATACTAGCCAGACTGCCTCCTTGATTTCGTGAGTGCCAGCGCCGTTCCTGAATGGCGTTGGTTTGCTGCCGCCAAGAGTTGCGAGCTTTTCCAGGAGGATTCAACTGACTGGCTTCGTCGTTTCGTAGAGCGGCACGAGGAGGGATAGTTGGAGGCACAACCGAAAATTCGGCAGATTGAGGGACGAGATTTGATGCATTTTGATCCAATACAGCCAAGCCCAAGCCGGTGGGTGCAGTCACAGTGTGAGTAATGATAGGCTCAGTAGCAACATGAGTTCTATCGCTTGCTTCAGAGAAAGCATTGCTCATGGGGGAACTAACAAACTCCATGGCAGAAAACTTGGGGTTGTCCAGATTGTACAAATTTACCTCAGTGGCCTTAGCAGGCGTATCCCAGTCTTTCTTGAGCGCACCACTAGTAGTAGTCATGATAGGCGTCTCAGTAGAACTTGTGGTCAAAGCAGGCGTGCTGTACATGCTGAACTTGTCAGTGCTGCCATAGGGGTGAGATCCATTGATCAATGTGCCATTGACAGAGGGTGCACGCGCCCGAGGAATTTTCTCGGTGGCTCCAACACCACCTGGATTGATTTCATCTTCATCCTTGGAATTGCGGACTCTGCGTCTGTAGCAGCAAAACAAGATAGCCAAAAGTGATAGCACAGTAATGGGAATCACTGTGCCGCATACAATAGCAACAGTTTTCTTTGATGAGCCAGAGTCTTGTACACGGAGAAGAGAGGGAGAAGGAGAGGGAGTTGGGGAAGGAGGATCAGCATGTGTCTCATGAGGAATAGCGCGAATGGTCAGTGCCAACTTTTCTTGGTCTTCCAAATTAGTGAGGGTGGCTGTTGTGCCAGAAAAGTCGTTAGGGACGTTACCGGAAAAAGTCATGTTTGCTTTTGTGAACGTCAACCAGCTTGCAGGGGGATTATAAGAGACCAAAAAGTTGGCATTGGCACTGGCAACGGGCAGCTGATATGAAAAAAACTCGTTTTGGGTGGCATTAACTGCAGGCAGTGAGGACTGATTGAAAACTTCATTCTCTGTAGCATTCAGATTCAACTCGAGCTGAATTTCTACCGAATCATGAAATTCGTTGGTCACTGTAACTGTGTAGTTGCTTGAAGGGAAATCTTTTGGTACTTTCCCCTCGAGGCTAGCTGATGATTTATTTACCGTAAGCCAATCTGGCTGAGGGGAAATAGCGAGTGCGGAAATGTTGGCCACAGAAACTGGAAATCCGTCGAGGCTCATTTTGTCCAAAGGGACATTCCACACTAGATTTTGGCCTGGCACAGCCGTTTGGTTGTCGGACGTGACATTGGTCAAAAACAGGTGAGGTGAAATTTGCATGTCAAAGTTCAATGCTGCAGAAGAGAATCCAGGAACTTGAATAGCCAATAGACTCAATGAATAATCTTGGCTCGCAATGTCGGAGCTGGACGCTGGAGTTGTACCTGAGAAGCTTAAGGAGCTTGCATCAAAGCTAATCCAGATGGGGAGAGGTGTATGTTCTTTGGTAACTGCCGTGTATTGAACAATTCCCGACCCATTGAAAGACGTTGTTGGAAAAGAAATATGGAACGGCTGACTGGGTTTGAGAACAATTGTGTTGGAACTTGCCAAGCTTCCTGCAGTTCGTAGCTCCTCAGAAAGAATTAACGAGGATGAGAGGCTGGCAACTGTGGCATTTGTAAGAATAAGTGATGAATTGACAGACGTTGTACCAGAATCGTCGGTACCGATAATGTCGAACCAGATACTTCCTGGTGATGCAAAGGGGTTCGGGGTGCCGGAAATTGTGCGAGAGTTGGAATCGAAAGCTAGCCAATCGGGCAGATTATCAACTGAGTAGATCACTGTACTTGTTGAGGATGTGAAAGTGTCTGATGGTAAAGTGTACTGGTAAGGAACGTTTTGCTGAATTAGCGGTGGGTATTGAAGAGCGAGAGGATATGAGTTTGTCGGGGCTGCGTCGGCGGTAGCCAACAGAGTCAGCAGCAGTGGGAACGATTGTCGTAGTAACACCATTTCAGCAGTATAGTATATATGTAGATTATGAACGAAAAAATTTCAAAGAAGGAGAGAATGAGAAGAGAAAATGAGCGGAGCAGGTGTCTTTATACCATAATGGTTGTTAACTGTTAACGAGTGAATAGAATAGAAAAAGCCTGGCTGGACAGCAAAATAGTGTGCTGCCAGAGGAAGAGACAAAGATGGTGATGTGCTTAGGGTGGTAAGTTCAAAAGGCCAACAAAATCGTTCTCATGGGCGGGTTATGAAGCATTTTTATATGGAATCGACAATCAACGACTCCTTTCTTTTTTTTTAGATTTTCTTTTCTTTTGTTTGATTTCTAGTTTTGGCAGTAATTTTGGTAAACTCGGCCACAGTGGGCAAAAGGGGGTTGAAGTGGTGATTGGAATGGGCTTTAAATGGGGCTGGATACTCATCTCTATGCGGCTGAAATCTTGAAATGATGCATTTAGACGCAGAAAAGCACATGAAAAACGCGTGTTTATGCAGCTGAGCACGCGAAAAAATGTGCGAGTGGCAGGTAAAAATTTATAAAATAACGGAAACACGTGTACGCGCGTAGATCTCATTTCTATTTAAAGTTAGGCTATGGTTTGAGCATACGCGCGTATACGTGTTTTGGTGGCTGGATTGAGTAAGACAAAGAAATATTGCTGGGAAAGGTCGACCCTACATGTATGAAGCTTGAGAGGAAAACTGTTTGGCAGCGGAAGCAAAGGACAGTTTGAATCTCAAAACACAATTCATCAAGGACTTGAAAGTCTCTAGGTTAATGCAAATCCTGCAGTTTGAGGAGGCTCTCGATTGGGCCGTTGGAGGTCTGCATTTCTCATACGTAGACTATGATGATGATGATGCTGCAAGGCAAGTGGTGCCCCCTGTCTACCACCACAATATTTAAGTTAAGCCCTAGCTAGTCTTGCCGCAGCTAGGTTCAGTGGAGAAAAAGGGTTAATTAACTTTCTGTCAAGGTTTGTGGTGATGGTTAGTATTAATTGTGGTTGGGTTGGCCTTCAAGTTCACTCATGGATTATATATAAGAAACGCGTATCCAGTGATGTCATTGTAGAGTATTCCCTCTAGGCAATCGGCTTCATAGCCATATATTTGCAGGCAAGGTACAGTATAATCCTTTGAAAAAAGTTTAAATTTATATTAACTTTTTATTGTAGAGATTTGTCTGTCGATGATTTTTCAGTGGATGCTTGTTTTGTTCTTTGCTCGAGTCATTAATAGCAGTCTAAACCTCACTTCGTAAGTACAGATATTATCATTAACAGACTTTTTTTTACAGCGTAGTTGATAGAAATCGGGTTGAAATGAATTCAATTTAGCTTTTTCTCCTCAATTCGGATGTTTTTTTTCAACGAAATTTATTGGAGTGGATACCCTGCCATATGTTGACAATAGAACCTCTTGACCAGGGTTGATAGTAGGAAAGTATCACAAACACAACATAACTCTCTCACTCCACATGTCAACTTTCTCCTACAATAGATTGCCCCTGGTTCTCAAAGCACTTGATGGAGCAGAATAGAAAATGATTTGGATGATGCTGCTGCTCATCAAATGTGCCTTATTGGCAAACGAACAATCAACTGAAATCACTTGAGCCAAAAATAAGTAACGAAGTTGAGGTGGAGTACAATAGATTGGGCCGACTTGAAAAGGTCCACTTGACTTTCGTAGATTTCAGCCATCTTAGAAATCCAACACAGAGCAGTCAGGCAATAACAATGGCAAAAAATTAGTAGTAGCCCTTCTCCAGTTTTGTGAAAAAACTCAGTAAAGTTTCGTTACTACCTGAAACTGATTCAGATGCACCCCTAATGCCTTTCCACCTGATTCACTCAACTGTGCTAAGTGCTTGAAACGTATTTATTTGAGTGCAATTACAATTTGTACCTGAACTCAGGCAAACTAATTGAATTGACTCTTTCTTGAATTTATATCCTTTTACATTAGAGTAATACAGAATGTTATTGTTATACGGAGCTGCTATGTAATAGCTTTCTCCCTTCTCCCATCCAATTCTAGAGTATCCTTGCTAGAAAAGTGGCTCTTAACTCTGTGAAAGGCTAAACAGACAGCTTAATGAAAATATGAATTGTGGCTTTGATTTTCTATCTTTAAAGCTAGTTATTTTAGAGTCTTCTCTGTTTTAGTGTGAAGTATCATCCTGGTCATACCAATGATTGGGTGGAAGTTCGGGGTGAGAAATGAATGGCGCATCGTTTTCGTATTGAATTTCACTTAAAGTAAATATAAAAGGAGCTAGGACACCGGTAAACTCCAATGCTATGGAGGGTCATGTTGAAATGGGTTGCAATCTCATTAACAGCGACAGAAAAATCACTCTCAAAAGTTGTATCCCCAATGTTAGAACCTCCGGCTCTATCTTATTTATTCCACACCCTGCCCTCTCAAGCTTCCAAGAAAAAATCATCCTAAAGTCTTTATGACGATAAAGAGCTCTTCAGACTTTGGTGACCACTTTGCAGACGTCCTCATGATTGAGGTCGACTGGCGTGTTGCACACACTGCAAGGTCTCACTTGAACTGCGCCTAAAATGGTTTCCGTGGGCACTGTGATCAGGAATCGGCAGTAGAGAGTTGCAATCGCTTCTTGGCCATTGAACCGTAAGTCGATAGTAAATACACGAAGGTGACAACGGCACAAAGTGGTTGCGGCCTCATTCAGTGCTACAATTTCCTGAGCTTTCTTTCCAGTCGTAAGTCTGGACTAAAACTCATCGTAGCGCTGTTGGTTGGTGCAATGGGCAATCTGCCTGGAATTCATCTGCTCAGACAACTCGCCTGCTAAAACCTCTGCAGATTAAATTTCCGGGTGAGTTCCAAGTAGCTAGGGATTCCAAGTCCACTTTTTTTCAAGGGGGATTGCAAGACTATCCCAATCGAAATCCAGCTCCCTCTCGTTAGATCGGAGCTTTCTAATACCATCCAGGAGCTGCTTGTTGATAGCTTCAAATTGCTCCTCCAGTCCCTGTGGGTTCAGTGATCTCTGCAGGTTTTGCATTTTGAAATGAAGAGAGCCTCTGAGAAGCAGAGAGTCATGCTGCTTACGAAGTTGATTGGTAAGAGCAATGGCTGTGTTAAGATCAGAAGAATTCTTCTCCAAAAATCGACATGAGCGGAGACAGGTTCTATACAAGTACCCAAGGTATAAATTCCGTCTCTTTGCAAACCGTGACCTCTTTAACCCACCTTTTGACTCATTTAGCTGCATTGTGAAATTAATATCAAAGATGGCGGCTCGGGCAAAGTAGACAAAGTCACTGCTTTTAGAAAGAGCATAGACACCATCGAAATAGGCCACGACTAATGAGCCTTCTCCTAGTCTCGCCTTGGGATCTCAAAGAAAGGGTCGAGCATCAAGAGAGAAGAAGAGAGCTAAAGAGTGGTCTCCTTACCTTACACCTTCTAAATTTAGAGATAAATTGTCTCTCATCTATGAGGACGGAAGGATGTCGTAGGCCCATTTGGAAATAGATGCTTTGCTCTGTCCTTGACAATTTTGGTAATCTCCGCTGATGGTTTTTGAAAGCATTGCTGAAAATCCAGATGGGCTAGATGGTAAAATAGCTCGGACAGTCAACTTCAATCACATCGGCAAGAGTAAATATCGCTAGTTCTACGCCGCCATTGGAAACTACTCCCACTTGGTAATCAAATAGATCGTCCTCCATTCCTTCGACACTGCATGCCTGTCCCCTGTGCGCCAGGGAGGCTCTGACGGTTAAAAGGTTTGGGTATGGCTATAGGACGAACACCAGAGTTCTTGTCAAGTGGCACAAGTCTAGAGATGCTTAGCAAATATTTGCAGGGGGCATGGCCAGACTCAATGTCGGTAGCAAGAACCATCACGAACTAACGGAAGTAGTGGCCTGTGTCGTTAGGAGTTTTTCAGTTTTAGAGCAAGCGAAAGAGGGCAGAAGTCACCCCGACACACCGGGGCGGACACTTTATCCATCTGGCATACGGTTTTCTCAAGATGATAGTTACGAATAGATGAAGGAGTTGAGACAGTGGAGCCTTAGAAGATAGGGCCTGATGCAATTCGGTGAAGTAAAATTAGTTAGACGTTCACCTCCTCATCATCTGAGGCAAAACTGTCTGGGGGTCACAAATAGCACTATAGCAGTGCTGCCAACCTTTTCTCCTTTATTAACGAGAGCAAATGCTCGTTAAATGACTCTACTTTCCGTGGAAGTGCAGGTGGGATCAGTAGGATTTGTCAACTCTTTCATAGGATGGACAGGTCTGTTCCTATGCATCAAAAATGTTCTTGAGGGTATTCTCCATAGATATGCCGAAAGTATCGCCATGCTCTTTTGAATGACTGTAGGCAAGCCCAAACCCAATTTTGAGGGCATTAAGGATCTTGACAAAGGTCTCAAGTACTTCTGGGAGTGGTTAAAATCTTCCTGAATTGCGATACAGACACCTAGTGTGAAAAAAGTGGAGATTCTCGTCGGGCTATAGGAGATGTGTCGTATTCGAGCAGAATTTTAATGTATACGGGTCGGTCTCAATGATTTAGTTGGCAGTCGACACGTGAATTTGATCCATTTCATATCCGAATTGGAATCAAAGCAAGCATCCAACCTAAGAAGGTTGTCAACAAAAACAGGGCTCTATAGATTTCGAGGGACTGGGAGAGCTGAGGGTGCTGGTGATTTTAAGGGAACCGCCCTGATTGAGGGCGTGTGGGTTGGTGACAGTTAAATGCAAAGTTTCAAACTTTATAACATATATAGTCGGCCTGGGTTCCAATTTTTGTTGTTTTCTTTCTTTTTTCCATGTTCCTTTTGGTCTTTTTACCCTCTAAACTACACGATATCTCGATTCACGGTAAACCGAACCTGATTGAGGAGGGGTTCTGATGTAATCCATTATTCAACCTCCGCCTTAGCAAAAATAATATATAAAAGGCAGCCATGGAGTACAAAATTCACTCCCCGCCATCTATACCATCTACACCACCCCCCTCTACCTCCAGAGTTGTTTTGAGTCCATGGCATTAGGCGACTTTTTTGAACGAATCTTTGTGATTTCGCCCCAGGCGCGGGAGCGCGTGCTCGACCGCATTGAGCGCTCGAAACTCATGACCGAGGACGGGTTCCAATTTTACGCCCTTCCCAATGATAATGAAGAAGGCAGGGGAAGGTACAAATTTTTTAAACGGCCAGTGGCCCTCCAATTTTTTCACTTCAGCAAGTTGTACAAGGTACACGGCGATCGTACTGCCGGCGTTTTTGAACTGTTTCTGGACCTGCTTTATGTTGCTATCATCGCTCTCTTCTCGTCTACTGTCGCTGAAAACCCCGACCCCATTCACATTCTAAAGTATGTCATTATTTTCTTGCATGCCTATCAGATTTGGCAAGACATTCGCGAAATCTTCAACAGTTACTACACAGACGATATCTTGCAGCGCACGCTGATTCTAGTCGTCATGGCCTTTATGGTCGTGTTTGCCAATAATGCAGCGAAATTGGGTGAGGAAGAGGACATGGAGTCAGACGCTTCCTTCCGCACTGCTGTCATCTCGTTCCAGATTTTGCACTTTATCCTAATTGTCAATTGGTTCGTGTACTCAATGTACATTACCGAGCATATGGTTCGCATGAGGACCATGGGTCTAGTCAACGCTGTTTCTTTCGGCCTCCGTATGGGATTGCTGTTTGCTAGCTGGCGCGGAAGAATCATTTTAGCCATTGTGGCACTTGCCTTGGAACGTCTACTCTTTTTTTACATCTACTCTCCCTGGTTCAAGTCCCATTCTTCTAGTGAATTTTCAACTGCCGTCAACATTGAGCATGAGACTGATCGTATGACTGCGCTCTACATCATTGTGCTCGGTGAGTTTCTCAATGCTATTGTTCTTGGCGCTCCTGCTGGTGACGGTATTACTTCCAAAACACTGCGTGCCGTTTTGGTGCTTGTCATAGCGTTCTGTCTCAACTGGTTGTACGTGCATGGAGATGGTTCAGTCCGCAATACCCATCCCATTCGCCGGTCTGCTTTCACAGCCATCATGTGGCTCTGGATTCCTGAACCTCTTTGCGCTGTTCTAGTCTTGGCCGGAGATATTGCTGCTGAGTTTACCAGGGAAGCTAATCTTGAGTTCCATGGCCCCTACCAAGTAATCTTTTGCAGTTCCATTGCCATTGGCATGCTATGCCTCTGGGGTCTCTCCATGTTGATCTTAGAGCGCGAGAAATTATTGCTACCTAAGGTTTGGCGTATGGCATTTCGCTTGATTGATTTGGTTGTGTTTGCTGCGCTTCCAGCGATGAATTTGTCCACCACTCATGTTCTTGCAGTTATCTCTTCCATGCTTGCGGCTACTGTCATATGGGAGACGTATTTTTCCCTGCCAGCAAAAGTAGATGCTCCTGTTGCAGCCCTCGAAGCAGAGGCAGAGAATCAGTTAGATCCGAGCAATCGCTCTATATAGTAGATTTATACAGTGACCTCTTGCAAAAAAATTTCAGTTTGACGTTTAAGCTAATAATCCAAGATTTACATGCTCTGGCGGGCACGGTAAGCTGAATTGTCTGGCAGTAGCAGCTGCGGTTACAAGGTCAAATATTCCCCATATGGGCATTTTAGCTCCAGCGCTAGAAGATGGTAAATTGAAATTTCTTAACTTGATCTACTTGGACTTCATTTGGCAATCCATTTTACAAACTGTTAGATGGGCATGTGGGGCCGTCAATTTGATTTGAAGTATGCCATGACAATCTAAATTGAAAAAATTCATTTCTCTGTTTCTCTGGTTGAGCTGTCTTACTCCAGACTAACTGATAATGCAAACAGAGTCAGTACTCATGAGTTCAAGGCCTAATTATTATACCTAGAGATATATATATGTCTACGTCATAACCAGGGAGAATAATATGAGTAATATGTTAGATAATGAGCTGTCTCCAAGCCCTGGTAAGTCCCATTTACGAGACATCTCCCTTCCCTCCAGGCCATCAACACCGGTTGAAACTTGTATAACGATGGAACCTCCTTATGGCAGTTTGCTTTTTCGACTGATTCTGATACTTTCAGGATTGTTGTCGGTTGTTCTTGCACAGGGACCTCCAATTCCTAATACTCTACCTGAGCACGAGGAAGTTGCTGCTGCTGCAGACTACTATGTAAAACACCTCCCTGGACTGGATGATTTCGAAGATGCTGTTCCATTGATGCATGCTGGGTAAGTTTTCTTGGTTAATCTTGTAGGTAGAATTGGTTCTAACGATAAAATTGTAGCCATATTTCAGTTCGTCCTCAATACAACGGCAACTTATTTTTCTGGCATTTTCAGCAAAAGTTTAAAACAACCAAGACTGAGAAGACAATCATATGGTTTAATGGTGGACCAGGGTGCTCGTCTATGGATGGTGCATTGATTGAAATAGGTCCCTTCCGCGTGAAGGGTGACCAGCTTGTGTCCAACCCTGGCTCATGGCACAAGTATGCTAACCTCTTGTTTGTTGACCAACCCGTGGCTGTTGGACTTTCGACTTCAGACGCTAATGGCTACATTACAGAGATGCCTGATATGGCAACGGATATGATAACATTTCTCGAAAAGTATTTTAAGGCTTTTCCTGAGCAGCTTGAGAATGATCTTTACCTCGCTGGTGAATCTTATGCAGGCCAATTCATTCCATATATTGCAGACGCTATTCTAGCTCGAAACAAAAACATTACAGATGAGGAGACTGCGTTTCGGCTTAAAGGTATCATGATTGGAAATGGTTGGATCGATCCTAGAAATCAGTACCCTGCATACTTGCCATTTGCTTATGAAACTGGACTGGTTAAGACTGGCAGTATGATAGCAGCTACTTTGGAACACACTCACAAAGAATGCTTGAATACTCTCGAGGAAAAGGGCAGTAATCTCACAATTTATGATTCTACCTGCGATCGAATCCTAACCACCATGCTAAGAGAAATGTACCAAGAAACAAAACTTGATAAAATGGATCCCAAAGCTTGTGTCAACATGTACGACATTCGATTACATGACACTTATTCTTCTTGTGGCATGAATTGGCCGGAAGATTTGAAATCCGTCACCCCTTATCTTCGTCGGCCAGAGGTGCTCACTGCTCTGAACATTAAAGAATCCAATCAGATCAAGTGGGATGAATGTAATTTGGCTGTTAATGCGAAATTCAAGCCGAAATCTTCTGCCCCTGCTATTGATCTTCTTCCAGGGCTTATTGATCAAGGTTTAAAAGTGCTATTATTTAATGGTGACCAAGATCTTATTTGCAACTGGAAAGGCGCTGAACAGATGATTGAAAACTTGAGTTGGGGTGGAGAGTCTTCCAGTGGATTTTTGGACACAAAGGCTGAAATATCTGAAGATTGGTTTGTCAATGGCACAGCCGCAGGTACGTTTCAAATGGGACGCAACTTGACTTTCATTAGAATTTACAATGGGTCGCATATGGTTGCGGTTGATGTGCCTGACGTTGCAATGACTATGGCATTCCAGTTCATTAGGGTTCCAGGCTTTGATTTACAAACTCCTGGAGGGATCAAAACGGAGGGCACTCAATTGGGTGACGACAACACTCCAAGTGGGTATAATGACAGTGCTACTGAGGAAAGCAAAGAAGGAGAAGATGAAACGGCCGATGAGACCAACGCTGAAAATGGGGAAGAAAACTCCAATAATGACGAAACTGATAGTGAGCGAATACAATCTACTTTTGAGTCTCATTCACTCCAGGGTGGGCTCATCCTGTTTGTTGTTATCCTGTTTGTTTTGGTTATGTTTTACATGATCAAGCGCAATCAGAAACTAGTTGCCGATGCAGGCAAGCTCAACCGTGCACATTCAGGTCGTGGCAATCGTGACGAGCCTGACTCAAGCACTCCTGTGTCCAATGCTCGTGGGTTTATGGATAGCATCTTTTCTACGTTTTCACGTTGGCGCCATGGTAATTCTCAGTCTTTTAGCCCTGATGACTTTGATGAGGCATCTGTGCCACTTACGAGACTGGATATGAACGGCAGCCGTGCATCCTTGGATTCGATTGATTCTATTCTCGATGATGTTGAACGTGAGAGTGAAGCTGCAAATAAGAGGCGCTCATAGTTTAGCCATGGTATTGGACGTGGGCGGTTTCTTCTTCTATTCTCATCATTCCAACACTTTCTCGTTATTTATTGACTGCACAACTTTGAAAACACTTTTGCTAAACTATTCATAATCATTAGACAATCCTATTTTCCATCATTTTTTGAGAAGTGAAGTCATCTCTAATAAATGAACCATGGGAGAGACAAAAATTAACTCTTGTCAAGTTTGTGACAGTCTGCTCTCTTGAGTCTGACTTGATGATCTACAACTGCGAGCGGGTCTGGAGCGAACCTGCCATACCACGTCTACATGATGCCAACTAAAGCACGTCCTCGAAGACACTTTTTTTTTCTTCTTTAAAACAATAGGAGATGCATCAATAAAATCACTTTAAAAAAAAGGTCAGTTCTCCTATTTAAGGACACGATTAGTATAGTCCTCTCACTTGAATTCATACAAAACATTGGTTGTCATCTCAATAACATAATATTCAAAAGTTTTCATAGACTCCAAAGCATCTGTGGCAAGTATACGCTTTAGTCTGCTGTGATATCTGCTAGCCAGCTAGCTATGAATTCAACTAGCAAATTGACTGGATTGACTCGGATTCACGGAAACAAGCTTTTAACTAGAACGTATTAGGCCTATATTAATATTGCTATCTTGATGTAGGTGATAGTGGATCTCATCAGTAATTAAACCTCCTGTGAAAACAATTTTTTGGAGAAAAAGAGAGTATACAAACAAGACCTCCAATTTCTGAACTCAGGAGGTAGATTTTCAAATTGAATATCAATGATGAACTCACCATCAAAGTCTTGAGTATACAGATAGGATCTGGCGTAGCCTGCTCCACGTGAATAAGGGCACATCAAAGTTTCTCATATACGTCGAGAACCCCTGTAAATTATAAATTCAAGTATGCTGTTTTCTCCATTTCAAGGTTTAATCAGGGGGCTTTTGAGATCTGCCAGCAGAATCCTCTCATGGAATGTCAAGGAAATTTCCAGTCATCATCCATCTGCAGAGGTCCTGTGTGCTTATATATGGCTTGTCTTTCCACATGTATACATTCTACTTAAATTTGTCGTTAAATCTACCTTCCCCCTAAGCTTCGGTTGTCACACATGCATGTATGAGTGCTGCTATAATCCGCATATCGGCTGTTCGAATCTAGGTATACTCTATCTCACTTCACATGTATGTACAATACCAAAAGGTAAACTTTTTCAATCTCCTGAAAGTTGGAAATTCAAGGTCCATGGCAACGAATTCACATGGCTGAAAGTATCAATGGCCGAAAGCTTAGTAGTGGAGAGTTTGAGTCCATCTATTATTAGCCTTATGTGATTCAAGTCCATTTCGTAAACGTGGAAGACGCTATAACCCAAATATATGTTTCTACCCGTGCCCCTAGACATAAAATCGGAAGCAGGCCCACAAAGCTAGCAAAGAACCGGAGTCCTTATAAGCTAGCGCTTAGACTTA
Source organism: Geotrichum carabidarum (assembly GCA_030556585.1). Lineage (NCBI taxonomy): Eukaryota > Fungi > Ascomycota > Dipodascomycetes > Dipodascales > Dipodascaceae > Geotrichum > Geotrichum carabidarum. The sequence goes on from JAKTUH010000103.1 coordinate 47,278, forward strand.
AGCATACCTAGCCTACTTTAAAAGGGGTTCATTCCAATCACTCTTTCTTAGAAGAAGGTAGTCGAAAGCGTCTCTCGCTTTGGTCGAGTCGGTCGTCTTCTCTTTTTCAATTTTGGCTTCTCGACATCACGCGATTGTGTAGGTGTGATTTTGGTTGTGCTTGAAAAGCCGGCGTTTGGAGAATTGAACAGGCGCAGCAGCGCAGCAGGCCAAAAAATACTCTAACGTCATATTCAGAGCTAACGAAGATATCGTATACACTACTCTAGTCCTATAGAAGAAACTATCAGTCTTAAACTAGAGAATTTCATTTAGGATGATCCATTCCAACCCAAGACTGAGTCCATTTCCATTTTAGCCAATGAGCCAATGAATATCTCAATTGTAGAAGTTATCTGCTTCTGAGGGGTACAATGTAATAATGAAGATGTAATAAAGACTAATAAAAGAAAAATAAAGAAAATAGAATGAGTAACAATAAAAAAAAAAAGTAAAAAAAAAAAAAAAAAAAAGAATAAAGAATGTGAACAAATGATGGAGTAAAGGCTTAACCACAGCAGAAGGAATTGATCTTCGCCCAGAATCCCTTGCGCTCTTGGTCATCTGCTTGTTGTTGCTGGGCGTAGTACGGGTTGCCAGACTGGTTCAGACCTTGGTCAGGCTTGGGTTGTGAATATGGTTGAGTGGAAGCTTGAATAGGTTGGGCGGAAATGGGCTGTTGCGCAGATGGTTGCTGGTTGTAGCCTTGCGAATATTGGCCTGGGTTGGCTTTAGGTACCCGACTGCCAGGTGTGGCTGTGCCTGACGGCTGCTGGCCAGGGGCAGGCTGACCGGGGACCTGTGATGGCCTGCGTTTTGACTTGGTGCGTGTGACAGCGGCGTTAGGTGCTGTCGGATGGCTCGCACGGTTTGAATACTGGGCACCGTTTTGAGCAGTTCCCGCAGCAGCAACAGCGGCTGGGTTCTGTGTATTGGGGGCGTTATTGGTGGAGTGTCTATGGCCAGGAGGATATGGGTGGCCATAACCATGGAGATTGGGCTTTCTATTGTTGACTGAGTCCCATCCCTTGCCTCCGTTAAGTTTCATCCAGTCGTATTCGCCATCCTCAACTTCGCCAGTCGTTTTCAGCGCCTGTGTAAACAGATCCCTCAAATAATCGTAGTCAGGTGTGGCATCGAAGTTGAGATTGCGGACGTATGTGAGGTACTGCTCAACCTGCTCAGGGAAGCCAGCACACAGCTCCTTAATGGGCGTCGTTTGTTTCTTCTCGCCAATCTTTTCGTACTTTTGTTTGTTCGTAGCTGCCTTAAGACCCTGCCAGGGAAGGCCGCCTCGCAAAAAGTACATAAAAACATGGCCGAGTGCTTCCAAGTCGTCACGACGGGACTGCTCACGTCCCAAGTGTGTGTTGATGGACATATATCTGGCAGTTCCTGAAAGAGACTTGCGTTCACGATAAGGAATATGCTGCTTTGTTTTCGGATCTCTATATTGTTTGGCCATTCCAAAATCGATCACATAGATGAGGTTGGCAGTTCTGGTGTTGGGTTTACCAATAAGAAAGTTGTCTGGCTTGATATCTCTGTAAATGAGGGACTTTTCATGAATTGTTTGAACGCGAGAAATCATTTGCTTGGCTACCATGACAGTGGTCTTGAGAGTGAACCGTCGGCCGCACCAGTCAAACAAGTCCTCAAGCGAGGGTCCAAGAAGGTCAATGACCAAAATGTTGTGAAGTCCCTCCTGGCCAAAGTAATAGACGCTGGGAATGCCAACAGAGCCTACAAGAATCTTGTAAGTGCGGTACTCGTCACGCAGTTGGGGAGCATCGGACTTTCTAGGCTCGAACTTGATGGCTACTTGTTGATTATTGAGTAAGTTGGTTCCCTCAAACAGGACACCAAACGAGCCTTCGCCAATTTTCTTGCCCACACGGTAGTGGACACCGACCACGTTGGACGACTGAATGTGGTTGGACATGACAGAATTAAGGACGTAAGCAAAACTCCTCCTGTTGGCACAAGAGTAGGTTTTGAAGCAAGTGAAGAGAATGAAAAGAGGGAGAAAGGAAGAAGGGAAAAAGTTTCGGTGGTGGTGGACATTTCGAAACGTTGGAAAATGGACGCGGCTGGAACAGAGGGCAAGGGTAGGAGTAGGGTTTACTACATTATTCTATATCTCTATATTAAAAAATCCTGCTATAATTTTGATGAATGGCCATGGCCATGAATCTCACCAACTATGAATGCTTTCCGAGAATCAACGGCTTCTTGATGGTAAAACAGTTGATATTCAAAAAGTCGCAGATGCTGGTAATCCCTCGGTATGAGTACACGGCAAAGTACGCCAAAGCGAAGGTAAAGTATCCCCACAAGTATGCCAGTTCAACCCATGAAGGGAAGAAGTAAAACAAGTGGAAGACGACGCCACCCACAAACAGTGGATACATAGGTAATGACCAGTATGGGAATGGCTGGCGTGTCAAGTGTGCGAGAATGATGCTAGTGGTGACGCGACCAAACACCAGAGACATGGTCAGTACAAACAGTACAATATGGTTGCCTGAGAGAACAATCGAGCTAGGACTTGTCAGCCAAGAGTAAACCGAGAGCCCCAAGAACAAGAGAGGAAGCAGTTGAGGCAGAGTTTTTGCAAAGTCTGTCTCCTTGTGGTTTTTCTTGTGTTCATAAACGTTGTATATGCAGACTGGGAGATGGCCCATCATGACTCCAACAAGTGCACTCAATACCCAGAGGTCTCTCAATGTGAAACTTTTACTAAAGACGTACCCAGTCGCTGACAGAATGTCGACAAGCCTGGTGTCCCAGACCTGAATGCCATAGATTCCCGACACTAACATCAGACCAACCGCAATGATGATGCCCTCAGTGGGGCCGTTCAGGTATCCCAGGTAAAGCGTGTGGGTATGATACGTTTCCCACGTAGATGCATACATTGCAACGCAGGTAATGAAGGAAATAAATGCTGTTTCCTTGGTGGATCCCATGCCCATACATGCTGATTGAACCAGGCCCCCCAAACAGCAGTTGAGGGAGTCAATACCGTGATCAAACAGCTCGCCAAGGGGAGAACTAGATCCAGTGGCACGAGCCTGCTTACCGTCGATATTATCCATTGTTTGGTAGAAAAACAGGCCTGCTGCGAATGAAAAATAGATCCATGAAGGGCCGGGACCAACAAGATCAGGGATGTAAATCAGAATTGTGATGACATTCGCATAGATGGCAAGAAGCCCCAGCAGTGTAATGACATTGGGAGCCAGCCAAGAGGGCATAAATTTGGCCGTCCAGCTCCAAAAGGGATTGAGGACATAGTAGGACAGGGGTGATTTGTCTACAGACTGCTCTAGGGATTAGCTCTGAAGCCAAGTGGACAAAGCCATGGCTGCCTTAACACCCGTGGCTTCACTTACACTGTATTTGTACGCTTTCAGCTGAACCAGAGAATCTTGGTCCAGACAGTAGGTAGTATCTTCAAAAATCATGGTTAATGTGATGTGATGCATGCATGATCATGAAGGTGTTTAAATCAAGACCTCCTGGATGTTTCTAGGTTTGGGAGTTTTTTTTTTCACAGGCACTGAAATTTTAAAAAATTTAATGCTCATTCATCATCGGCATGAAGCGAAAGTTAAACTTCACAGCCAACGGTCGCCTGTTGGAGATCACGGCATCGGATAAGGCTCTGGGATTTCAGTCAAGTATGTAGCAGCGCCCACGCAGTTGTAGTTGTTCTGTGGCTAACTGGTTAGTTAATATCTGGACTACCGTTGTGCCCGCACGATTGTCCTCTACAGCATCATTATTTATTAGAGAAACCTTTCCGGAAGAAGATCAAAATCTAGGGCATGTTCGAAGATTTGTTACTGAAGATTCCTACAGCGTTCCAAAAGAATACGCTCTGGATCAAGGTAAGCCCGCGACATTCCTTCGAATGATGGTTTGCACTCAAGACTACATGGACGATCAAAAAGAGGTCGAGGAGCTACTAAAACCTTTGATCCAAGTTGCAAACCATTTCGAAATTAAGCCAAAGAAGCCTAAAAATGGCGAGCCCCCTGGTAAGTCTGTGTTTGTTGACTTGTTCTACGAAGCAAAGGTCCAAGAACGGACAACCGCTCGACATGCACCTGAGACCAAACAAGAGTCGGTAGAATGGGGTCAAAAGACTGGCTGGCCGCTAATGTGGCGAGGCAACACCGCTGCGATTCCAACAGATATGACTACTCGCGATCAGGATCAGGCCCTCAAGTATCTGGCACTTGTCGTAAAGGAAGCGATCTTCTCGGATAGGGGAATTGCAACAATAATTGTCGATCCCGAAATAGACTCTATTATATCTACGGCCACGGATGCTTGCCGTGACTCTAAGAACCCGCTTAAACACTGTGTTATGGAAGCATTAGAGAAGGCCGCTGAATGGAGACAAGCTCTGACTGAAGACGATGGAGGTTACCTGTGTCGGGGGTATCATGTTTACACTACTCATGAGCCATGTGCCATGTGTGCTATGGCTTTGTTACATTCTCGCATTTCCCGTTTAGTGTACGTTCAAAACACGCCCACCACAGGCGCGATTGAGCCCGAGAGCAGTGGTCTCTGTATCCATGCTCAGGCACAGCTCAACTGGCAATACGAGGCATGGAAGTACAGTGGCAGCAAGACTGAAAGGATAGAGGACCTAGGGGAAACGGATCATGTCCGACCTATTCCAGGGTATAATGTATAAATATATAAGCTTCTACCGATTACATGACATCTTATTGCTCAGGCCCGAATCCTGAAGCGTTTAAAGCACAAGATCGGGGAAAATGTAACGGTTGAAGCAGGTCAGAAGCATGTAAAGGGTATGTTTTGAAGTGGTGTATCAGATTTTCTCAGGAGATTTTGTCCCATTCCAGAGTCAAGAACAGTAAGCAAATTGAAATCGGTTGTTTACACAACATCTAACCTTGCCTAGAAACTCTCTCATTTCTACAACTCCTCACAAAACTGGTTTTGAACTTTATAGAACCGATACTTAAAAAGTATCCCATTGCTTTTGCTTTTTAATGTCGTCGTTAAGAGACTGCGAGCCCATTAAGAAACGGCCAAAGGGGCGAACCATCAGACAAGGGCATAAGAAATCAGTCTCCTGGAGTGAACAGCCTTTGAACATGTCTGACTCCGGTGATTTCCAAGATAAAGGGGTTACCAGTTTTACTGACCAAGTGCAGCAGACGTTGAATAGAGTTGACGCTGATATGGCTGCTATATCTGATAGTCAATCAATGAAACCTCCACCCTTGCCGTGTAGAGATGGCTCTTCAGCCAATGCTCAGAGATCTAGGGAGCTACGCCTCGATACGAGTCGCCCACAGCATCAGCGACACCGCGTCAATCACAGCACATCCAGTGCTAGCTCGATGGGTGGCTCGCACCAGCAACTTCATCATCTCAATCTCCCTCCATACTCGCCGTCGCTTTCGTCACCCCAGTCTCCCGCTTATAAGAGTTACAGATCCCAGTCTCCGTCTTTCAAGGGTCATCATCATCACATGTCTAGCATAAGCAGTACTTTGAGCAATTCACCTGTAAGCTCCCAGAAGACCTTCTCTTTCCCGCCGCCATCCGAGGAGCTGGACTTCTCTTACACCTTTTCTCCTCCTTCTTCAGCACCCATGTCAGATGACGGGTCAATGGCTTCCCCATACATTTTTGAAACACAAACTGACTTGCAAGATATTTTCGTAACTCTAGCCCACAAGGAACGCCGACTGCTCGAGGCTCGCGAACAAATGGTAGCTGCAGAAAAAGATCTTGAGCAGTTTAAAAGTCAGTGGAACTCTGTGTTGAATGGCCTCGAGCGGCCCTCTCAAGAACCCCAAGATACGTCCATGCAAGACGAGGAAGTGTCTACCAGGGACTCAGATTTAGTCGAGATGGAACCATCTGAATTTAGATCCAATCATTGTCAGTACAGACATGGTAAGACGCCTACATCCCTATCTGATCCGATTTCATCAGTCGCTTCAAGAGAGACACTTCCTTTGAGACATAGCGTTGGCCATACAAGTGAGCTTGGGCTTGGGCTGGAAAACGTCGAGACAACTCCGTTGACTCCGTTACATCCTCTCAATAGCTCGCTACTCGGCAACTTTTCATTCTACTTTCGAGATAAACTACATGGCTTGTTTGACCCTGACACAGTTCCATTCAAGCGCAACTCAGTGGAATCAACGCCGTCTCCTTGCAGCTCAGGCACATCAATGTCAATGTCTTTTGCCTGCATGAACTCTCCTGCCTCCTCTGTCTCCTCTCTGAGTTCCTCTCCATCCACTACAGCTATGACTTCCAATTTCAAAGCTTCACCTACTTCTCTTCCTCCTAATGGATACGGATCTAGTTTTATTGCCCGATTCTTTTCTACATATGGGCCTAATTACGTGGCTCACCCAGCTGCCATTAAAAAACCCCAACCTGTGAAGGAGTTTTCATCACCAACTCGCCGGCCCCGTTCGTCATCGTTCACATTTCCGCGCAAGTCACTTTCGTCTCCTCCGCCTCCTCCCCGCCGCCCCGGCCAGGATCCTTTGCATCAGCCATTTGCGCCTCTTTTGTCGTATAAATTTCATGAATAGCCAGTTTCTGTTCCATTATCATGTTTCTTCTTTTTCCTAGCATATCTATAATTCCAATTCCATTCTTCTAGCCTTTTGCGCGCTTAAATTGGCCGGTGAGGTCTGATATCTCCTGAGCTGCAATGCTGGTCGCTTTCAGCGTATCTGGCGGAAGCTCAAAATCTGATCCAGTTCTCCGAAGTTTGGTAGATGCTGTGACGTCGACTAGTGCTTCAACAGACTGTACTATTTCTCTTAACGCGTCTTGAGTCTCTTGCTGAAGAGCCTTGGTCTTCGATCGCAGTGTTTGGATGAGAGTTTGTGTAAAAATTGCATTAATGCTAGGATCTGAGATCTGATCTTCTTGTTCTAGAGCCTGTGAGCCAGGCGAAAACTCTGTAATAGCATTTTGCACTTGATTTCGACGCGCCGCGTCATCAGATATCAGGGCTTGATATAGCAGACGGAGTACCGTTTCCCTATTCTCAATCTCGCAGCTAGCAAGCAGCTTGCCGATTTCAGGTAGTTGTGAAAACTCTGAGAACGATAGAGCATCCCTGAGCGAGGTTTGCGACAGCAGAAATTTGGTCAAAATATCTTGTTTCATTTGAGTGGTAGGTACAGAAAAAGTGAAAGTAAAACAATCGAAAATAAATATAAAAAGAGGAGCAGACTATACAGATATTATCGCAGAACGACGTTGGCATTACGTAGCAAGAGATATTGCTGGTCCACGCCCGGTGCCATGTTTTGTATAATACCAAAGATTTCCACGTTGTGGTACCGGAGACCATGACGGACCGACCGGTACTTGCCTTCCAAACCGGTGATATCGCACCACCACTTACGGGGTCTCAGCGAAGGAGGTGCATCAAGAGATGCATATGTAACAGCATTTGAAGGGTTTTTGAGAGTCGCTGATGGTTGCAGCTCTTGTTGTTTCTCATAGTCGGCTGCGAGGGCTGCGAGGCGACGTTGCTCGTCCGCCAGTACGGCTTTCGCAGGCTTGTGTCGACGAGAAGGTGGCTTCCACCTCGGACTTTTGAAGAACCGTGGCGTTTGTGCAAAATCTGCGTCTACTACTGAAGCCATCTCGTATTTTGTGAATGTGGTTGGTTGGTAATGATTGAGTATCACTGAGGGGAGTTTTCTATTTCGGTGGTGGGTTTTCCCTCTCCTATTTACCTCATCACCACCAGAACTGAATCATCCACCCCCTGCTGAACAGATTCTGGGCAGCAAACAGGAGTCACCAGCACCGAAGTAATATGAACTTGGCCTCGTCTGACGGAGGTACAGGTCTATCTGGCAATCCCAATCTAGAGGGTTCTGCAAATAATAGTTTGTTCTCAAATCACTACTACACCACCCAGCCAGGCAACGGATCTTCTTCTGCACCAGGTGGCGGCACCAGAAGTGCATCTGTACCAACCCAGATTGCAGCATCCTACAGTAATAATAGCAGCACTAGCAGTATTGGATCATCACTTAACGGTTCTCAAACCAATCTCTCTCACCCACGGCCAAACAATCAACAATCTCAATCAATGAGCGGCCCATCTCCAACCTCAGCACCTACTTCACACCGTCCCCAACCTCCAATGGGGCATTCCAATCAGCCTCAATTTGCTACTAGAAATACATATTCACCGGTACGTTTATAGCGCATGAATCTACTCTTTTGCTAACATATCAGATGTATACCATAGAGTCGACCGTGACCAGGCTTCTTGTAGCCACAAAACAGCTTCTCGAATCTATTACCCAATGGTCGCACGGTGAGGCTACAGAACAGGACGTCTCAGATGTTTATGTTACTCTTGGAAATGAGTTTAACGTCGCATGCCGCGCTTTCCTGGCGTCTGGAATAGATGTAGCGTAAGTGTGGTCTATTATTATCTTGTTTAGTTCTCTAACCCTATAGTGATTTGGGTGACGTGCCTCAAGCCCTTCGTGTAATTTTGGAGCGCGCCTTATCGGAGGACCCTACACAGGAAAATCTAGACAGATACTTGCCCTCTATCCGCGAAATCATTGTTACCCTTCTTCGCCAGCTGAAACAGAAGCAGACAGCTATCAGATCACAGGCCGCCCAGCATCCACCAAATCAGCCTGGTAATCGGCAAGTCCATCCTCCTCTACCTCCCGCGAATAATCCTCATTCCCCACAATATCCACCTCCACCCGGAAATCGGATCAATCGCTCTCCTCAATCCACTGTTAGTAGACAGTCGGGCAGATCTGATTCCGTCGGCTCCAACTCCAACGTCAATCCCAGTACTACTAGCCGCAATAACTCGGCTTCTTCTACACGTAGTGAGAATGTCAAAACTAGCATGTCGATGTCTGGCGTTAGCACTCTCCAGGCACCCCCTACTCCAGAATCTCCCAGTGCGGCTTTGAGTCAATCACGCAGTAAATCAGGGTATTCTTCAAAGGCTAGTGATGTTTCAGACGCCACTGTTACGGGGCCAGGACCCTTGCCACGCAAGGACCCATTGGCTGCTCTACAACGAGGGGAAGCTCTTGAAAGACGCGCATCGCGCAGATTTTCCGCATATCAGTTTGCAAAACTAGCTAATGGCGGATCCAAGGAAGTTCCTGATTTGCCGCCTTTACCTTCTGACAGAAATTCAGCTACTTACTTGCCTACAAAGACGCCCAGATCTACTTCTCGTGCTGAATTTACTTCTTCGACTGCTTTGCTCGGCGATGGTGAACTACCACATCCAGCTCAAGCAACGTTGCCTTCAAGTGCCATGTATCCCAAGGCACAAAACAGATCGGCACCTACTACTGTTGCAGAAGAAGTTGAAGAAACTGTACCTGAAAAGATTACGTTATTCCTGCAGGTTATGCGCAGTGTGAAGAAATGTGTGGTGGAGCCCTCAGAGTTGACAATTCCAGCTCTGCGCTTACTTTTCATTGACAAGTTTGCTTACTCGAACAGTGATTCGTTTCCTGATATTTATATTCAGGACCCCAAATCTGGGATCCGGTATGAGCTTGATGAAGAGTCGTTGGCCAATGACGTCCGGTCTGGATGCATGCTATCGCTGAACGTTGAAGTTGTGGATGAAGTTAAGAAACAAATTGATGATGGCTTAATGGCGCTAACAAAGCATGTGATTGACCTCAATAACAAAGTCACGAGCAACAGTGCTTCAATTTCACAGCTGACTGAACTTCAAAGGGGCATGCAAGAGGCTTATGAAAAGGCCTCAGCTATGGGCCCACCAGTCGCAACTCCAACCCCGGGACGCAGCAAGAGCATTTCTAAACCCAGTTTCAAAGACGACGTCAAGCTATCGGTGAGTGATGCCCAGAAGCTCTCTGATTTACGCAAAGATATTGCTGTTGTCAAACAAATCAGCAGCCACGCTATCCTTGAAATGCGTGGGTCTATTGCTAAGTTGGTCAAGAATTCGCAAACGCTGCAATCAGCCAATGCACTACCACCACCTGGTGATTCTTCAAGATCTTTCATGGAGCGATGCTTCAAGAAGCTTTCTGGTGATTCAGATAAGTTGCTTACTGAAGTCGATGACCTGCAGGATGTTATTGAGGCACTCCGTAAAGACGTTGCACAGCGAGCCGTACGTCCTGATTTGCGTCGGTTAAGCTCTGTGTCTAAAGAGCTGAAGAGCGCTAAAGAGGAGCTTCAGGCAATGGAAAAGTTCATTGCAGCCGAGAAAGCGGGATGGAAGAAGATCTGGGAACGAGAGTTGGACAAGATTTGCGAGGAACAGCAAACACTCAAACTCCATGAGGATATTGTGGTTGACTTGTTTGACGATTTGGAAAAGGCAGCTCAGACTTTTGAGCTCGTGGAACAAGCTTCAAGCGAACTTAATGCAAGCGGCTCACGGCCGTTGAGACATGTAATGCTACCTCCTCCTGTAGAGAGTGTGGTTCATGCAAAGGACGCTGTTCTTTCAGAAGTTTCTGCTCTCCAACCAAACCACGAGCGACGGGTAGAAGCCATTGAGCGAGCCGAGAAGCTCCGAAAAAAGGAACTAGAAATGCGTGGAATTCAATCTGACGAGTTTCAGCAAGAACTTGGCGAGTTTGTAGCCAACGACAAGCTTAAAAAGAGCGGTGGCGTGGCTGAAGTGGAGCGCATGATGGCGCTTCGTGAAGCAAAAAGCAGGGAAGAAGCACGCAAGTTGGATAGAATGCTCATGGAGCAGAAGGAGCAAAAGAGGCTGGAAAGAGAGGGTGGTGACAAGAAGGAAAAGAAAGAGAAAAAGGACAAAAAAGAGAAAAAGGACAAGAAAGAAAAAAAGGACAAGAAGGAAAAGAAGAAGAGAGTTAAGAGTGAAGGACCTGATGATAATGAGAATCAAAATGATCATTATGATGATGACGACGATGATGAGAACTCGGCAGATGTTATGGAAATCAATCCAGAGTTGTCTGATGATGAGGCCAAACCAGATGGCTCGTTCCATACTGCATCCAGCTCACCCCTCCAACATGCGAAATAAAGATTTCAACAGTCTGCTTTCTATTCATTCTTTATTCTCTGTTTTTTGTTGTTTTTGATGGAGTAGTTTGGTTAAGTAACACTATGAATTATTGGTTTTTGTTGCCGTTGTTTTTTTTGAATTTTCAAGCACATAGATGAACTATATTTAACAATAATATCTAACACAATAAAAAATCATTTGGGATCCTTTAGACCTCTTGAGGCAAATTTCCCCAGATTATCTTCGTTCGGTCGTGACTGTGGTTGCGATGATGCCAACCCGGACCACAAGGCCACTATAATACTTATTATCGTGGCGCTTGGCGCTCGAGTGCCCAGCGCTTAAACATGGGTTTTAGAGTACTCACAATCTATTCTTTGTTCAGCGAGCTGCGCGTTACAGGTTGTTGAAGAGCTCGTCGTAAACCCCTCCATCCAGCATCAAGTTGTAAGGGCCTGAAACTTTACCAATACAAGCAATTTCAGCCAGCGAAGGATGCGCGCAGCTGTTAGGAAAACCCAGAGTACGAGTTAAAATGCTGTGATGACGCAGACCATACTCCTCCAAAGTGTCCCAGTTTAGTAATGAGACGAGGTAAGAGCCGTTAACTCAGATGCAGCCATGACCAGTTCACAGGTCGGAAAAGCAAAACATGCTGCAGAAAACAGTATCAAGCCTGAAATAGCAGCATTTTCAAGCTCATATGTGGCCGTAACAGATTTTGATGGTGGCTAAGAAGAAATCAGAAAGTTTGCTAATCCGGATATGTTGACTGGCAGTGAGACGAAACTCAGCTCCAGTCCTTTCCATAATATGAGCAAGCTCTCTAAATCCAGTCTTGACCTGCAGTTCAGAAGTGTTCCCTGACAACTATTTTCTACATATGTCGTGAAGCGATGAAGGGCCATTTTCGTCTGTGACCCAACCAAACATATCAGTATTGAAATCAACATAGTACTCGCGACCTGCTTCAAACTGATAACCCAGAAGATCTTTGACCTTGGTAAGGTATCCGTCACTGCCCAAGTTTTCGACAATGTATGTGAGCCTGGCGTGTCTTTGCGGTAGTCGTGGTTGAACTGCACAAATATGATCTTTTGAAATCAATAAACTTATCCTTGAGCTCAGAGCCCTGCAGACTACCCATACGTGGATGATTCTTGTTAGTGTTATGAGTAACACCTATATCACCATCTACCTACACGTTGAAAATAAGCAGCTCATTGTCTTCTACAATTGCAATCAAACCAGTATCATGATATAAAAAAAAGTCTACGTCATCGTGTGGGGAACACCAGTTGTGATCTTGAAATTTCTGGGGCGATAGGTAGATCCATACAAAGGTTCATGAGAGTGAATAGCTTTTCGAAGCTCTGGAAAACAAAACCCAACTAGATACCAAATTCTCAATTATAGTCTTAAATTGCGTAACCTCATTAAATCTGATGGCAGATTGGATTTGAGCAATTAATTGCTGATGTTGTTCAATGCTTCCTACAGAGCTTTTAGTTCAGTCATGGTGATGGTGTGTATGGTTTAATCTTATGAAATTTTGATACTGTTTTTCAATTCTAGGACAGCTTTTAAAGATCATTATATATAACACCAGCATTTTTGGCTCCTAGTTGATTTTCTTCAGCCTTGACTTGCCTGAGTACGTCCGGGCTCGAAGATGGTAAAATTGTGGTTTGTTCACATGGAAAGCCAAGATTCGACGTGACGGTCAGTTGTAGGGTACGTTGATAATAATACCCAAGCAAGAAGTGTCGTAAAGGATGCTGCGTTCATTTAGGGTTATATCAATATTTACTAAGTCTGTGTGCGAGGCAGGAGACTAGTTACCTCTGAGTTTTATGGGCTTCGCTACTTCGCGGTTTTTCACTGCCTTTAGGTATCCAGTCCGGATTAGCAGAAGTCATATACCTCGGAGACTCGCAGCTTTAACTATTCGTCAACTTCTCCACCAGCTATAGTTGAAAGCCCATCAGAATTGCGGTCTTGACAGCGTTGGAGTAACTTAGTCTTCGCTGAAGCCAGATATCGTGGAGACTCGCAGCCTTGGCTGTTCGTCGACACCCGCCAACCATCGCTGTGACTGGGGGCCTGCTTGTGTTGCAGTCTTCGCTGCACTCAGGTACATCAGCCAGTCTACGCTGAAGCTGAGTACCGTCGTAACTCACAGCCTTGGCTGTTCGTCGACTTCTCAGCCAGCATTTGCTGTGGCTGGAAGCTCAAGTGTTTTGCAGTACATCGCTGCACATAGGTACCTCTGCCGGGCTTCGTCAAAGCCGGGTACCCCAGAACCTCACAGTTTCAGCTGCTCGTCAACTTCTCTGCCAAAATTCGCTGAAGCTGGAAGCCCAGTTTTTCTACGGTCCTAGGAACAGAATCCCTCAATCCACGTAGTTAGAATCGTCTCTTCAAACTCTTGCTTGATGTGGCTTTCACATCCTACTGATGTCTATGTAATCGGTAGATCGGTTTCCCCCGGAACCCTTGCCTTCGACTAAACCGTTGTGGTCTCCGGGACCCTATGTTCCTGCCATTTTCTAGACAGTGCGTCCGCAGCATCTTCGGCTGTAATACTTCAAGACACTTATGGGGTGTTAAGTTGGTTGGTAGAGTTCAGTTCCTACTCTCAACGCGTCAGTATGGAAAAATAGGGGGAAATCAATGGTTTCAGGTTCAGGAAGCTTGGTGATTGTGACCATGTTCGCGATGGTGCCCAGGTTATTCGGGATCATATTCCTCATCCGAAGCCGCGGGTGAAGGCACCGTGTCATAAATCTGGTGGGTTGCAAATGATGGCTGGACCGTCCCTGGATCTGGTCTGCCGAAGCGGGGCCACGGGCGCGTGAGTCCGTCGTGAGAGTAGGGGGACCGCGCTCTGGTTTCTGCGATCATGAAACCGGAGATCTCTGCAAATTCTTCTTCGGTAATGTTGAGGGGGAAGGAGACCAAGTTGAACTTAGAGCTAAATCTTTGGAATAGTGCAGGTCTGAGGAACTTATCGTACTAGTACAATAGGACTGTCAATTTGTACTCGGGTCTTTTCGACATCTCTAGCATGAAAAGCTCCTTCAAGTCCCCGTGCTGGATCCGGAGATTCGGGTCTCTCCTGAACCAGTGATAGTCACGGGCCGCCTGTTCTAGGTCGTATTTGGCCCTTTGATATTCCTCGAGGATTTCGGCGGGTCCCAGACAGAGGTAGTCGTTGAGGCCGGTGAGGTGGACACTCAAGAGTGATTTGTATTGGTGTGCTGAGATGGCCATCTTCTTTGTCAGGAATTTGGAGAGATATTTATGGAGTTCCATGTTAAATCTGATGAGGTCCTGCTTGGGGTTGTTGTAAGGCTTGAAGAGTTTAAGTTGCAGGCGCTTGGCAAAGATCTTGTTGTCACTCTTCGCTAGAAAAATCCGTTTCAGCGGATTCTGCTGACCCACGAATGGCATGAAGTAACCATCACTCTGGGCAACTGATTCCATCTCGGCGGGCTTTGTGGGGCCGGTCCTGGAGAAGCCAAAAGTATGGTTCATAGACCCTTGGTCGTCACTGGGTGCGGTTGGGCTTTCACCGCTTTCGGACAGGTCATCGCTAGTCTTCTCTTCGCTAGTGAATCCTAGGTCGGAAGTCTCTACGTTTCCTGGGAAGACGAGGGGACCGATTCCGGCAGTCAAGGCAAAGGGTTTATTTATCCTTTCACGACCAGGCTCTCGCAGACGGGGCAGGAATCTAGCCGCGAGGACCCGGGATATCTTGCGGATTTTTTCTCTGAAGGAGACTGGGCTTAGGCGTTTTTTCTTTGAAACGTTTTTTCTAACCCTCAAAAGCTTCAGGCCTGGACTTTCAATAGCTCCTTCTGCGGGAGCAGCTTGGAACGGATCAGCTGTAGTCCTGAAAGTTGTAATTTTGTCAACATCTGGCGCTTCGGTACGGGCTGGGGTTGAGCAAGTATCCGGTTCGGGAATGATATTGGAAGACATCGTTTAATAATGAATAATTACAACTATGTATGGTCAAAATGAGTTCCCATGGGAAGCGAGAGGGTACTACTAACCTTAGGCGGAGTGTAGCTGACAACGATCCTTGAAGCCGTGTTGATAGTAGGGTCTAGTGTTCTAGAGATAGATGGTCGGTTCCGGGGGTTCACCGGTTGTACGCAGGGCCGAACTACTGGTGGGGCCTGGGTACTGGCAAGATAGTCGGTCTCGGCTTGGGAGCGCGTTCAAAGGCGATAGACGAGGGACAGACTGTCGGAGTAGTTCGTTCTGAGGTCTCAACCCAAGGTCTGCACTGCACTAGTGCTACAGGGTTAGAAAGCCCTTGGGCAGCCCTGTGCCTGACAAGGGGTTAGGGTGGATAGAAGGATTAAAATACATGAATTCTATTGGTTATAAATCAATTCTTGCAAGCCACAGAGTGAGCAGAAAATGAAAAGCTGGAGATCAAGCCGTTCGACCGTTGAAAGACAGAACGGGGCTAGATTTATAAAAATTAAGTCGTTGAAAGTATAGAAATGATAGCTGTAAGATAATTAACAAAGTACATACTGCATTGTAAATGTCAAGGGCCAGGCCAACCCCAGAGGCTCCGGTACAATCTGGTTAACGTTACAAGTATATGTAATGGATGTTGGCTCTCAATCAACTGATTTGCTTCTCATCGCGGGTATCAAGACTACTATAGACTGTGTCGTTTTCACTTGCCTACAAGTCCGAGCTAATTCTTTTAACTTATCAAGCTTATATTGATGCACTTCTCAATATTTCCTCTAGCAGATTCAGGTGGGAAAAAGAAATTGTTAACAAACTTTCAACGGCAAGGACCTTGGAAAAGTAGTGGTTAGGATGCAAATTTTTAAGTTTGCTACACCCGGCCGACCTCTCACAATATTGGGTTAGGAGGTTGAGCACAGCATAGCCCTGCACGATTCTAATTGCCAGGTGGGACAATTGGACGCGGGTAGCGGGTGTCATGTATGAGGCGTATATCGCCTTGACAAGATGAGATCTCATGTCAAGGCTTTAATGATTCATGACTACACTTGTGGCAAGCCCAAGGTTGGGAAAATTATGCAATGAGTCTTGCATATGGGTGCAATGCCAAAGCAGTGACATCTTTTGGCGGGGCCATTCAAGTTGCTGTTAAATTTTGCCATGCCTCAGAGGTTTATTTAGACCCAAATTTTGGGCATGATTTGATTCATTTGCGAATGCAGTATTTTGTGAGATTTGAAGAAAAATCTTTGGAGCGTCCGAAATTCGGTTAGTGTAACTTGAGCATTGATAAAAGTGATTTGACTTATATCTATAGGTATTCAAGCATAAATTACGATTTTTTTCAAAATTTGAGATTCAGTGATCTAACCTACTGCATTGAAATACTCGTGGCATGAAGCGCGATAGGCTGATAATGCGCAGCCTTGACTCTCTATCAAAGGTAAAATCTGGGGTAAGCACGTGATTGAATCATTACAAGTTAAACTTTAGATTGGTAGATAAGCTTATGGAAAAGTTCTCAATTGAGATCTTGGTTGCCAGAGAACGGGACACATGAAAGCGGATCCAGGAAACGTGAGGCATATGGCGGGGTGAAGTTAAAAGAAAAATCATGTTATTCTGAGTGCTCCACAGACCCGATCCCAAGCGTAGCTTGGTAGAAAGCCTTTACTGCCGTTTAACTAGATGTTCCCGGGTTCCTCAATATCGTCTCATTACTAGGTATTTCTAATTTAGCAGCAACAAGCCTGCGCATTGAAGCTTTTTTACTTCTCATGTATTCAGGTTGAACTCTTTTGCAGTTTGGATCTTTGAGTGTGGGGAATGCAAGTCTCGTTCGCTTACCTTAAGCATCTTCTATAGAATTATACTCATCTTCATAAGTCAACTGTGGGCGGGCACCCTATATGAATTGCACTCAAACTTGGGAACTTTAAAAAAAAAAGAACCAGACCAACACCAATATATAAAGAAAAGCATGGAGATCTGATTTCCATTTTCTTTTATTTTGAACAAACACAATGATATACATTCTCACGCTCGTTGCCTTGGGATGCCTTTGCTTGTTCACATACGTTTACTACAGACGCTCGGCGGAGACTGACCAAGTATGCGGTATCACACCGCTGCACACGCTGACACCAGACAAGGTCAAGACCTACGACGACAGGCCGTGGAGGCCGTTTCGCTGGCCGTACCATCAGACCATGAGCATTTATAAACTGGACTTGAACCACTGGCTCGACATGGACAAGTGGTACGTCCGGTACATTGAGGAAAAAGCCAAGATCATGGGCGAACACGGCAAGAGCTGCTGTGACTGGCTGCCGGAAAGCGAGGATGCGTGTGAGGAACTGCTCGAGACTATCGTCAAGCACATGGTTGCAAGGTACCCGGCGTGCTTTAAGAAAACAGGCCAAGGCATTCATAACCTGATAACAGGCGAGCAGATCGACCTGCGGAAACCGTACAAACTGCATCCGTTGCAATATATTAGTAAACTGGCCAAGGAAGACTTTTACGTGGTGAAGCAGCGACCCGATGGCCGACATTACTTGGTTGCCGGCGCGGTGCCTTTCCCAGGGGCCCACTTTTCAGTGCAAAAGATCCTGGGCCAGCACATTGATGTCATTCACACGGACGTACCCTACTACGAAGAAAAGCTCAAGCCGTCCATGGAGCGCTGGTTTAGCAAGCTGCAGCCGTGCAACCCTGTCGAGCGCGCGACGTGGTACATGACCTGGGACCACGAGCTGTACTGCTCCAAGATCTACCACGTTGCCCCTGGCGCCGCCATGCCCCCGGTCCTCGCCAACAAGCTCGTCGTCCGCGTCGAGCGCCAAACCCTTCGGCGCCTACCCAAATCACAAGCCATCATTTTTACAAACCACCCTTTATTCTACTCGCTTGACGAGATGCAGGACGAGCCCATGGTGCCGTCGTTGCTCAAGAAAATCTTCCTCGAGGGCCCCGACAAGATCATCAAATCTAAACGGCTTGACACGTTACAACCGCAGGTCGTGCCTTACCTTGAGAAACTGATCCAGCGCCAGCTTGACTTAGGCATCATTACCCCCGACCAGCCCGTCAAAACTCTGCCGACCTATCCGTTTGCCGAATGGGCCGACGTCACCGCAGACACCGGCCAAGGCTGGACCAACCCCCATTTTTCCACATAAAAAATATATATATTTTAACTTTGTACCAGTATCATGTATGCCTCTCGGTAAGGAACAAACAGTCATTCCAAACGGTCTGCAGCTCCAGCTAGAGGCTCTTCTCTTAGTCTTACCTGACTTGTAGAGTACGCATTTTGTAGAATACAACTGCCTGCCTTCACGAAAAACGAAAAAACAACAGAGTTGAAAGAAAACGCGCCTACAATAATAGTCAGGGATTGAACAATTAATGAGAAGAAAAGAGGAAAAGAAGGGAATTGGTGAAATTTTTCAAGCGTTTTAATTCCCAGATCAGGGCGAGGGTTGTGCTGTGAAGAGAGCTCTCCAGCAGGGTAATGAGGCATGAGATAGGGCTGGTGGTATAAACAGGCAGTGAGTGTTCTGCTAAAGGATATTGCCAAGGAACCGGCGCAATTGTTTCGTACTTGCTATCAATAGAATTACAGATAAACTTCACAAAGGAAACTGAGAGACAGTAGCAGCTGCAGCTTATAAAAGGTAGCGCGCGCAGCTGGCCCGAGTAGTCCCGACCTATTATTTCACAGGTCCGATCTCAAGATGGCCAAATGCGCTATTGATCCAACGGTTTAGCTGAATTTATTTTCAAGTCTTGAAAGATTGGAAATGTCAAGTAACGTTGTGTCACAAGTATCTGTGATGGCGATAAATGACTTTTTTTCTATTTTAGCATCTTGCTGGTTGTCAACATCTGTAGCTCCAAGTCAAGTCTGTAAAACAGACTCTGACTTTTTTTTCTCACAAAGAATGGGTATTTTATAGAATATCTATTTAATTG